>JASTWP010001092.1:0-91204 GCA_030770255.1 Temnothorax ravouxi
AAATTATTGCACTTTTGCTTCTTTTTATGACAAATATTCTGCAGTATATACATACTACAATACCATCTACTTCTGAGAATAAAATATGTTTTACATTTATACATTATTTTAAAACATTCTAAATAACAATTTTACATTTATTAGTATTGGCTATATGTGTACATAAATCATCTATACGCACATATAGATTTATTACATTCAAGTCTGTAGTTATTGTCATAAAAAAATGAAACATATTATCTTCAATGTACATTTATTTGGTGTAAAATATTATCATTTACTGTAAAAAAAAGTACTTCAACGAGACTCGAACCAGCAACGCTGGGACTACGAGTCTCGCACGCTGCCGCTGAGCCACGCGCTCTTTGAAAATTTAGTCTATTGAAATGGTTTATAACACGCTCGAATTTTGAAAATACCTCTAAACTCAAAAACGCTTGAGCAGTGCGTCTTTTCCGTTTGCCCCGTATCACCTAACATGAAGCCCAATCGCTCTATCAAGTTTCGTCAAAACCGATTCGTATCACGTTGTAGCCGTTGTAGGGTCTTCTTGTAAGCCGCCTTGGGCTGAGCGCGTATCGCACACGGATAGACCGAGTGGGTCTGTGTGCGTTCCGTCACATGGATATATCGATCGTCTCTGTGTGTGTAAATACTTTTACGTCACCCAGCGGACAGCGGGAGACAGAATATCATTCCCTGCTTTTCGCTGTAACTCACGCGTCGCGGTTGCTTCTTCGTACTGCATTTCCATACAATATTTATATAAGTATATATAATATATATAAAATATGTATATAATATATATAATATATATACTTCTGTTATTCAGAACGTAATAAGTTTTTCAAAAATTTATAAATAAAAAAGATATTAAATACATTTTTCTTATATAAGTACATCTATCGTTCCACTCGTATTTTTTTATGCAAATATATATTGAAATGTATATAAATGACATGTCAGTGCCTCAGTGCACAGATATATAACATTTTTCTTCAATTGTACACTATCAATCGCCCATCAAGCATTACAAAATATAAGAACAAGGGGCACGAGACATACGGATAAATGTATTTTCTTATACTCCACATGTTGGATGATTTATTTGTATTGTTAGTATATTATACATTTAAAATATTGAAGGGTATTAAAGTATTATGCATGATAAGTTTTCTGTATTTGTTATGTAAATTTAAAAAAATTAATATAACAAATAAAGAAAACTTATCATGCATAATTTCAATATTTTATACTAACATCTAACGTGTATGGAATATAAAAAAAAAATACATTTATCCGTATGTTTCGTTTGTGCCTTGTTATTATATTTTGTTATGCTTGACGGGCAATCAATAGTGTAAAAATAAATAAAGATGTATGTTATACATCAGTGCACTATTACTACGTTTACGCGAGCGTTACTTCTGTAGTAACTTATGATAATTCCTTCGCGTAAACGAGTGATATATCGTAAGTTACTACAGAAGTAACGCTCGCGTAAACGTAGTAACGGACACACAGACACACATTGTATCTTATACCTATAGACACATACACACCTTGGACATCGGAGACAGAATACGGATATTTTTCTGCGATTCAAAATACATTCCCGAAAAATAGATTGACTTGTAACGTTATGACTGTTCGCCGACGGAAAACTTTAAAAGAGCGCCATTTATATGGCTAACATTGTGTGTGTTTCACAATTTTTTATTTATGTAAACTGTAACTTTTGCAGAAAGCGAGGAAATCGGAATCGTTTAGCTTTAGATAAATTGTAACGCTAACACAGTACGTGTTTGAGTAAATTTTTTTTAAGTATAGATAAGCAATATAAATTGAATAAAAAGTTTATAAATCAATACTGTATTGTTCGCATGTATTATTCCCATAATCCTTTCTCTTATGTTTCTTTCTTTTTATTTCTTCTTTCTCTTTTTCTTTTTTTCTGCAATATAAGGCATACATATAATGCGTATTATAATGTATAATATTATAATGTATTTTATTCAGTTTGTTATCTATATACTGTTCATCAGCTGCCGTTACCCTCTACTCTGATGCTAAGACTGAGGTATATTTTTCTATATAAAGACAGAATAAAATTAGTTATATAAATCAATACTATAAATTTAATATTTATTGCATTTGTTATAAAAGTTATTATTTTACCCCATCAAAAATGGATAGATCCTTTGAAAGAGTTTTACATCATTCATTTACATTACAAGAAAAAAATTATTAGAGGTGCAAGAGATGCAGTAAATTGCCAAGTCTAATAAGTGCTCGCGTCAATACATACTATGTATACTAATTCACATTCTCAATTATGCTACTGTTATTATTTGTCATCAGACAATTATAAACATACACATAATAATTAGATACATATTATATATATATACGCACATGTGTGCATAAAAATATATGTAATTTATAAAAAGCGGGTGCTTATCAGGCTTGATACGTTACTGCCTTCTGCTACGGACGGCCAGAAAGCATTTTCAGGTTCAGGCCGCATTGCTAAAAAATCCATAGACGCGGCAACGCCGCGTGGCGTTGCCGCGTCTATAGCATATGTCTCTCTACCACGTGCGTCCGTGTGAGCAATTCAGTGGTGTGTGTACGTGTACGGAGTTTCGCGTTGTCACCACCAGTGGCACCACCTTACGTGGTGGCGTTTGCTGAAAGTTGACATTACCGACGTCGAGGAAGTTCGGGCTTCGCTTTAGGATCCCCTTAACGAATTGATATGCAGCGTCCGTGCACTAAATGCAAGAAGCCGATTGCGACAGATCGTGTTGAGTGTGTGTGCAAGAGGCTCTTTCACCCAGGTTGTATTAAGCCGTATGCCAATTACAAATATACAGAACAATGCTGTAAAGACTTAGCGGCTACACGAGCTCCTGCACCGGGTGATGATAGTGTCGACCCGAGTTTGCCATTGGCTGTCTCATCTAATGCTCCTCTTACACCAGGAGTTGAGTGTACCGAGCTGATTGACTTTGCTACCATGTTTACTCCTGCTAGTACCAGCACTCTGCCACATTCAGGGGCCGACGACACGACGAACGCGCTTTTGCGCCAACTGGTCGAGCAGTTGAAGTCGTCTGAAGCGCGATTCTCTGCATTCGTTGAGTCGTCCGATGCGCGATTTTGTGAGCTTAATGAGAAACTGAATCAGCTTAATAGCGTTGCAATCAATGTTGATAGGAATTGTCAACGTATTAATGCTTTAGAACAACAGTGCGTTGCTCTCAAAAATGAAATCCGTGAGCTGAAAAGCGATCAGAAGGTTTCTCATTCGGTACCGCAGACTCGGGCGGATGTGAACAAGCTTATTATATCAGGTGTACCTGCGGTAATGTCCATTACTCCCTTGGCGTGCGTTCGCAACGTGTTCAAGACTCTTGATTGTCATGGATCTGTCGTGCCACATCTTAGACGTCAGACCCGTTGTACGTAAGCCTCAGCCAGTGGCGGCTCGTGAACTGCCCTTACCGGTTACTACTAACTCATATATCGTTACCCTAGCCTCTGGTGCGGTTCGAGATACGGTTATTGCTAAAAAGCGAGCGCGGCGTACACTTAAACAAAGTGAGATTTGCGATGATGGTTCGGATCGGGGCGTGTACGTCAATGAGTTTCTCCCTAAAGATAAATATGAGCTATTGCAACGGGCTAAGCGTGTTGCCAGGGAGAAGTCTTATAAATATATCTGGGTGAGGGATGGCTGTATTTGTGTTAGACACTCGGACGGTGAGCCTGTTATTCGCGTTGATTCGAGTGCAGATCTTGATAGGCTCGTTTGACGTGCACGTTCTGACCAGTTATTGCCTGACCAATCATTATCTTCCGTTGCACATTGTAAATCTGTCTCGTCTACTCGATTTTGTTTAGCTCAGTTTAATGCTAATTCCCTTCGGGGACATATTGATTTAATTAGAATGCGTTTTGCTGCTAACTCATTTCATGTCATTTCAGTGTCTGAGACATGGCTGCATTCTCAGGTTTCTGATGCTTTAGTAGCTTTACACGGATACTTTCTTATTCGTAATGATCGAGTGAGTAGACGAGGTGGAGGAGTTGCCTGCTTTGTTCATGATTCATTGAAGGTCAAAGTTATTGCTGCTTCTTCGGGAGCTGACATCAACTCTCCGGAATATCTCATCATTGAAATCCGGTTACCTAATGATGAGTCTGTATTATTTGCGTCAGTTTACAGAAGACCTAAGGGTCTCCTCTTACATGAATTCGTTGAAGCACTCACCAGTGTTTCGCATCTGTATAAAAATATAATCATTAGCGGTGACTTTAACTGCGACCTTCTCTCGAATAATTTTGAGGCTAATTATCTACGTGAACTTATGTCGGGCATATCAATGCACATTAATCATTCGGATGCTACGCATCACACGGCTACCTCTGACTCATGGCTTGATGTTGTCGCGGTGGATGATGGAGATAAGGTCCTAAAGTTTACTAAATCCGAGTGCTCATTTATAGCCGGTCATGATCTCATTGAATTGTCGCTGTCACTCGGTACGAGCAGGGGAATTGAGCGTAACATTTTAAAGCGTAGTTATAGAGCTATTAATGGTGATGCGTTTCGTGATCACCTTCTGTCTATCATTGAGGGTACCGGTTTCCCTGCGTGCACTCGGCGAGTCACTGATGGCAGTCAAGTCGGACTTGATGACTGGACTAACGTTGCTAAAGTTGATGAGCTTTGTACAGCGCTGTCCGATGCCTTACTTGGAACGCTTAATGTGTTGGCTCCTGAGCGTATATTCGTTATTAGAAAGCCTCCTGCGCAGTGGCTTACAGTTGAACTTAAAACCCGGTTTCGTACTCGTGATCGGCTGTATAAGCAGGCAAAACGTTCTAATAGTTTACTTGGTTATGCCACCTATAGACTTTTCCGTAACCAGCTCAATATTGATGTGAAGCGTGCCAAAAGCGAGTTTCATTTTAATACTCTTAAGAATATTACGGACCCTGCTAAACTATGGAGAAAGCTGGCTCGCTTGGGTCTTGTCAAATCATCCTTGGTTTCTCCTCTACGTTTTTTTCCACCCGATCTATTGAATTCATTTTACGTTTCTGTTTCTAACGCTCAGTTGCCATGTTCATATGCTGACTTCATTTCTGCCATTGCACTGGTTACTCGTCCATCTCAATGTCCAGAATTTGTGTTCTCTGCTGTTACACCTTGCACGATTTTTAAGCTCATTTCTATGGGACCACATCATTCGTATGCGTCGGGTTCCGATAGAATTCCGCTTTATATTTTACGTATCGCTTGGCCAACGATTTCATCGTATCTAACTACCTTATTTAACTGCTCATTAGAAACTTCCTCATTTCCGTCTTTGTGGAAACAAGCGCTTATCCGCCCTCTTTCGAAAATTCGCATTCCGTCATCTCCGTCTGATACGAGACCGATAGCCAATTTGCCTGAACTTTCTAAAGTCTTTGAAAGGATTGTTGCCTTACAGATTACCGACTACTTAATCGAGCATGATCTCTTAAATCCAAGACAGTCTGCTTATCGACCATGCCATAACACTCAGTCTGCACTACTTCGCATTTGTGATGATATCAAGGAGGGAATTGACAACAGGTTTGTCACAATCATGATTCTCTTTGATTTCAGCAAGGCATTTGATACTGTTCCACATCTTCGCCTACTCACTAAACTTAAGGCGATCGGTTTCTCTGACGCCGTTCTTACATGGATCTTTTCATACTTGACTGGTCGTTCTCAGGCGGTGGTAGATGATTCTGGCAAGCTTTCTGATTGGCTATCTACGTCGTCGGGCGTCCCACAGGGTTCCGTGCTTGGTCCACTTTTATTCTCTCTCTTTATTAACGATATTGGTAGCGTCTTGTCACATGCATCACATATGATGTTTGCCGATGACATTCAAATTTATTTATCATGCTCACCGGCTGACATTCTTCATGGATTAGAGTTAATTTCTAAGGATGCGAACGCTATATTTAATTATGCTGAGTCTAATGGCCTTAAACTGAATCCTGCCAAATCAAAGGTGATTATTTATGGTAGTAAAGCATACGTTAGGCATATTGACGTTTGTCTTCTACCGCCTATTACTGTAAACCAGGTACCTTTTCCTTTTGTAAGTGAAGTGAGGAATTTGGGCGTTATGTTCACGTCTACTCTCTCTTGGAAGAAACATATTCTGCATGTCTCACAGCAAGTCCATCATGCACTATATAAACTAAAATTTAATAGAAACTCTCTTTCCACTGAATTAAGAATCAAATTAGTTACATCATTAATTATACCTCATATTGACTATTGCTGTCTTGTCTATCATGGCCTGAGCAATGAGTTGAATACTAAATTGCAAAGACTTGTAAATTGCTGTATTTGGTTTATTTATGATATCAGAAGTGATGAACATATAACGCCATACAGACATCGACTGGGCTGGCTCTCTGTTGAAAAAAAGAGGCTTTATTTTCTCGGTTGTCAGATGTATCGTATCCTTTTCTTACAATCTCCTTCTTACCTTAGTGAGCTTTTCACTCTTCCTGACCCGTCGTTAAGGAGTTCTGACCGTCTTGGTGCCTCATCGCAAACCTTTCATATCCCGACTTGTAGAACTGCCACATATATGCACTCCTTTCGTCTTTCCTCAATTCGTTTTTGGCATACTCTTCCTACTAGTATAACATCTGCATCTTCCATCGCATCTTTTAAAAACTTTTTTCATTTATTTTTACTTGCCTCTGAATCTGGCTAATAATCTGGCTGATGCTTTAGCCTTTTTGCGTCGACTATACAGTGCAATGATACCATTGCGTGCGTAATTCTAAGTTAGTTCTTAAGCCTTACATTTTTGTCTATATTTCGTTACTTACCAGTTCTTGCTCTGCGTATCATGATATTTCCCGCTACTTATTTTTAGTACTATATCTTGTTACTATTGTATTATATTGTTTTATTTGCTTTTATTGCACCTTTGCCCTTTAGCTCATGCTTGGGCATAAATAAACGTAATCAATCAATCAATCAATCTCTCTCTCCCCCTCTCCCTCTCCCTCTCCCTCTCCCTCTCCCTCTCCCTCTCCCTCTCCCTCTCCCTCTCCCTCTCCCTCTCCCTCTCCCTCTCCCTCTCCCTCTCCCTCTCCCTCTCCCTCTCCCTCTCCCTCTCTCTCTCTCTCTCTCTCTCTCTCTCTCTCTCTCTCTCTCTCTCTCTCTCTCTCTCTCTCTCTCTCTCTCTCTCTCAATCTTAATCTCAACCTCAATCTTTATTATTGTATGCATAATATTTTTAACATATCCATTATTAAAAAAGCCGTGTTACGGGTGAATTTCGTTTGTATCGAAAAAATGAAGCCTCTTTTCCGCGATGCCGATTGGTTCTCTTGCTGCGCTTACTTCATTTGCAGCTGTTATTGTATATTTTGACAGTTGTGTGTATCAAGGGTTAATAGTGTAATAGTAATAGCATAATGTTAAAGCTAAATAGCGCGCGCGAAGCGCGCGCGTCTGTAATGTCTAGTGCATAAAACAAAAGAATCTCGCGCGCACGATTGTATTCGCTGTGTGCGCTGGTATACTATAGCAAAAAAGTAGAACTTAGAGCGCCCATGGTGGCCGGAATTTGCATTATTTGCTGGAGTTTTCTAATACATCGTAATGGAAAAATTGCGGAAAGGAAATTTAAATTGTTGCGTGCACACGTGTAAGAATGTATTTCACAATACAAGTTCAGAAATAAAATTGTATTCTTTTCCAAAAGCGATTTATAAAATTGAGCAGCGAAAAATGTGGATACGTTGAGTACAAAAAATAAAGTAAGTATATATATTCTTTGAGATTATATGATCATATTTCACCTCGTTTAAAATAATGGTATTTATTTAGAATACGGGCCTCACCTCCAATATCAATAAATTTATGCTTAATCGACATGTGACCACGCCGCGGGGCATGTACATACATACATGTCGCTACATTTCATCGATATGACAGGTTTTCGAATCTAAATAGTCGTCAACTTTAACGATTAATATCTCGCTTCGCGAGGCAGACCGCCGCGTTTTTCTTCCAGATTCTTTCGTTTCGTGTAAAAACGCGTCGGTTAAGCATAATTTTATCGATATGTGAGACCCATATTCTAAATAAATACCAAAATAATTTGTACTATGTTGTCATACAAATAATTTTTGAAACGATTTGTCTGTAGCTCACTGTTCTAATTAAGCGCGTTCTCGAAGAAATCGATTCAACTGTCGATATCGATAGCTACGCGGCGACCGCGGAGTCGGAAGCTAAGGGCGCTCTACCGATTGTCAATTGTTGTAACCGGTCCGCGCTTGCTTGACGACGAGCCGCGATTGCGTCATTCGCTCAAGGTCCGCGACACCGAAAGCACGTTTCGAGTTCGTTGTTCTTTTGCCTTGGTTTAAGAACTGTTCGTAAAAGAGCGTGATACCGATAAAGTACGGTCGAATGAGATCGTTCGGTTGTATTGATTAATAGTGCGAAACGTGATTCAGAATATAAGAACTTATATTCTTCTCGAAACGTGTAAAACCAAACTGCGTAAACGCGTAATACCTTTGATGTACCGGCCTCGAGCCGACCCGTTACCGCGAGTGGTATGATCCTCGTGATCACGACTGAATTAATTGTTGCGTGCGTGAGATTTCCGTGCGTATTTCCGAGAGAAAGAAAAAGCGAGAACATTCCTGCCTACGCACGAAAGACGAAGGACACGCGTGTCTATTAAGAAGGACGAAGGACTCTATAGCGCATAGAAATTCCATCTCTTGTTAATGCCGCCTAAGACGATCGAGAGGAATTCATCAACGTTAAGTACTTCCTTTTATTCTTTCCGTGTTTCGGATAAGCGTTGACTACGCCATTGCGGGCTCATTAAAGCCCTTCCGATTACATTGGATAATACTGTCTAACGACGGTCACTATTGCAGTTAAGATCGCAACATCGATAAGTCGAGTATCGGCTTACATCTCACTTATACGTGTTTATTATATTTCTGTCGATTCCGCGTTGTGTTTAACTTGAAGCGTTCCTTCGTTCAATCTCTTTTTCTGGAGATTTAGTGTTTGTGCTGTGCTATTAAAGAACCTTGAAATTTGATACTGCATTGTTCAAACCGGTATGCGAGTCAATTAGAGTTTTGGAAGAAACAAGTAAATATTCTCTTGCGAGGCATTACCTGCCTTTTATTATTATATTGCGATTTATTTGCTTCGACATTGCGTGTCATAATTATTCATCTTAGCTTTAAGATTTCGTGTGTTGTCTTTTAGAGATATATTGTAACTAACATTGTCGCAAGTTACATTCAAAAATTACATTTACTTTCGGGCTTTTACGAGATAACTTTAAAGTCACTTCTCTTTACGAAATCAATACTTTCATAACATTTATTTGAACGTAAAGCAATGTGCGATTACGACATATACAGTGTCGTCAAGGAATAATTATCTGAAACCCTTTCGTCTATTATATAAGTATTATGCTTTATTTGCTTAACTTACAGGATGTAAACATTTTTATGACCTCTTTTGATGTAAACTACACAACATTTTCATGTGTTATTCCTTCGAATTGATTGATATTATATGTGCCATTTCTATTGTGTCTCTGCTCATCAGGAGGAGCTCTTGTCAATATATTGAGATAACCAAATCCCTGTTTTTGTGCACTTCAGTTACATTCACTACTTACTTTTAGTCTATTTTAAACACTCACATGATTGGCAACCAACAAAATATTTACGAATTTGCAGTGCACACTTCGTGGGGAATCGTTCATCTTCAATCTTCAATACAATTACGTCCGAGTTACGTTCCGAGCATCTCGGCAAAAAAAATCATGAATTAAGTTCTACCGAGAAATCTTTAATTCAACGGTAAATAAAAATTATAATTACTTTTGTTTGTAGTAAAATATTATGATTTATAAAATAAAATATAAGTGTGTATTATTTTGTGTAGATTCAACAGACATATGCGTCGAATATGCAATACATTGTGTGTCAAGGACAATGTAAAGAAAGTTGATGCTGGAAAAAATACTTTAGAGGAACCGCAAGAGCAGTCTTGTTATTTTGATAAATTAATCGAGGCCTCTGCACCATCATTCAAAGTTAACCAGGAGATTCAGGTTTCGATGTTTGAAACTACTGTGGATTGTAAAAATCTCTATGAAAGAACAGAGATGTTTATATGCACTCAATATGTGCATAATGAGATTTGCCATGCACAATATTGTACCTTGTACGGAATAGCATTGACAGATGTTTGCGGTATTACACTGCATCTTATTAAATGACTTATATTTTAATTACGCAATTCTTCAACGCGAACCACATGCGATATTGCTAAGGCTTTTCCTTTTGGTATTGCACTTAGATTAAATTTAATATCATGTGTGACAGGTCTAAATCCCGTTCGTATGCTAAGATTCATTGCAAAAAGTCAGAGAGAGGTTAACCTTTAAAACAAATGTAGGTTAATTTCTCTAAAAAAATCTGTTCGACTATATAATTTTTGTAATATCATCATTGAAATTAAGATTTAAATTACCTAACGACAGTTTACGTAGCTCGAATATTCACAATCGTTGACAGCTATTCCATACAACTATTCCATCAAAAAGTGCGATATTTCACTAACCGTGGCAGCACTAGTCTCTGCGCACACAGCGAATAGTATATTCGTAGAAACATAATATATGTATATATCATCAGTGTAATGTATAATCAGAATTCAATAAAATTTCGCGTTTTGCGCATTGTTTTTTGTGACGCGTTTATTAGTTTTCCTAATACAATTATATACACATAAAAATAATTTTTATATTAGTGACTTCTTTCACTATAATAATTATAGACAAGAAAGAAAGCTATGAGAATTTCACGTAGGTTAGTCAAGTTGAGTTGAAACAAGACGCTATACAATGTGCATGTTGCCGACAATATAGCTACGAGGATATTGATTTCCAGATATAAATAGTCCGTGGTATCTATTATTCAAAATGCTCTCAACCTTGTTGGATTGATAGCTTGTGATGTTTAATAAGCAATTCTCCCAAAAAATTTTCAGTTTAAATACAAGAAATCTAAGAATTTAATATAATTCTAAAATTAAAAAATTTAAGATTTAAAATTCGTGAATTCCGCGATATTAAGTTTTAATTTAACAATGTAAAAGCCTATAAATTAAATGTAAACTTTCAATAATCTGAAATTTTCTCAAAATAAAAGTTTTTGAAACAGACTATATTGGTGAAAATAATTGACAGCGGAGAATCCACTTTTAAGAAAGGCGTGTTAACTGAGTGAATTGCGTTTGTATCGAAATTATTGTTGCCTTTTTTCCGCGATGCCGATTGGTTATCTCGATGCGTTGTGTGCGAGTTATTACTTCGAATTATTACTTAATTTGCAGCTGTCATTGTATCATTTGACAGTTGTGTGTATCAAGGATTAATAGTGTAATAGTAATAGCATAATGTTAAAGCTAAATGGCGCGCGCGAAGCGCGCGCGTCTGTAATGTCTAGTCCACTTTTAAAAAAGGCGTGTTAACTGTGTGAATTGCGTTTGTATCGAAATTATTGTTGCCTCTTTTCCGCGATGCCGATTGGTTCTCTCGCTGCGCTTACTTCATTTGCAGCTGTCATCGTATATTTTGACAGTTGTGTGTATCAAGAAGTTATTATAAAATTGATTATAATAACAAGACAATTATATATAATGATTTCAGATGGTACGACGGTGAAAAGTGAATGCTGAATGGAAAAGTCTATAAGCATATTGCGGACAAGATGATGCCTAATTAGGATACAGTTACAAAAAAGAAAGATATGCGCATGGCAGGGAAATTAGCGCTATTCACAGGCCTTGTAAGCATATTTAGTAACAACGAGGATTCTTTGAATTGAGCTCTGTCTTAAAATTACATCAATTGAAGTGAATCCACTGCTGAGTGCTGAAATTATACGATTTTATCCGTCACAACGTATAGACTAAGAGGAATGCTTTTTCCAGTCGATGGTTTCGAATGTTGCTGACGTATCTATTTTGTTGCAAATGCATCATTATGAAATGATGATCGGTAGTAAATGAGAGATATGTTGTGAATTAAAAAGATGTCTACATTACCTAAACAGTATATTTGTATGATTACAAACCATCTTCATCTAATTTTTTAGTGACAATGTCCGAAAAATTTGCGTTAGTATTTCTGTGTAAAAAAAATATGACGATTACATTACAGTATATCTGACGATTTTAACATAATTATAGAGGTAGGGTGTCTAAATTGTTATCGTTCCATCCAAATGTAGCTTTTATACTATTCGGATAGTATCGATATTTTATGCTGCTTAGAAACAAGTAAAAAGTATTTTAAGACACTTATTGTATTGTTTCCAAAATATAAAAACTTGTGTTTAGATTACAGATATTCGTTTTGGGTACTGGCGTATCTATTTTGTTGCAAATGTATCATTATGAAATGATGATCGGTAGTAAATGAGAGATATGTGAATTAAAAATATGTGTATACATTACCTAACCTTTCATCTGATTTTTTAATTTTAGTAGTGACAATGTCCAAATAATTTTGCGTTAGTATTCCTGTGTAAAAAAAATATGACGATTATACGATTATATTACAGTATATCTGAAAAATGTTAGAAAATAAATCAATTGTTGAAAGATATCCTGTATATTATAGCAACTATTCGCTTCGCCTGTATGGAATGTTAATAACGCGTAAGATAATATAATTATTAAAGTATTGTTTCTTAAATGTATATTTTATACTTAACTTTATTTCATAAATATTATCACATTTATTCCTATGAATCGTTTTTATTACGCTATTATGATTTTAACATAATTATAGAGGTAGGATGTGTAAATTATTACCATCCAAATGTAGCTTTTAGTATTATTTATTGTATCGATACCTTAAGCTGTTTATATAAAAGTAAAAAGTATTTTAAGACGAGAAAAAGGTATAGAAATAGAAAAAGTAGAAAGAAAGAGAAGAAAAGGAACAATATAGAGAAAAGTATAATATATTATAAAAATATTTATTGTATTGCAAATATACTTAAATTTATATATTAGTTAATTTCTTTATATATACTACCGCTCATTAATTTCAATATACAACAAATTTGTTGATTTCTCTGTAAAGGATGAACATCATGATACGTGTTTTGCACAGAAATGAATGCACTTGCTGTTATAAACATTTCACTTGCATTCATCGCATTTTTATATAAATAATATATAAAAATGCAATACATACAAGTGTTGAAAGTGTTTATAACAGCAAATGTATTCATTTCTGTACAAAACACATGTATCATGTTCATCCTTTACAGAGAAATTAACAAATAGGGATATATTGAAATTAATGAGCGGTAGTGTATATAAAGAAGTTAACTATAAATATTTAAATTTAAATATATTAGTTAAGAGATGGAGATATGGGAGGAAGGAAGGGCAGGGAGAAGTGAAAAAGGAAGGAAAGTGAGAGATAGGAAAAAGAGATAAAGCAATGGAAGCGAAGGTAAGAGAGCTAGAAAGGTAGAGAGAGTTAGTAGAGAGAGACAGAAGGAGAAGTGTAGTAGTGAGAAAGAAAGCGGTAGAGAAGCTATGGCTAGAGATGGCGAAAAAGGGAGGAATAAAAGAGGTAAAAGAGATAAGAAGAAAGACGGGGAAAGAGAAGATGGTTTTAGTTAGGTTAAAAGAGAGGTAATGCAGAAGGAGAATGTGTTGAAAGGGAGGATGGAAAGAATAGAAAATGACATGACCTTGAAGGACAGAATCAAAGAAAAATGCAATAAGGCCTGGAGAAAATAGCTGAGAAGGAGAGAAGGAATAGGAGGAGAGATTGGGTAAAGTACGGAAAGATTTGGATAGAGGGGAAGTGGTGGAGTTGGGCTGAGGAAAAAGATGTCTTGATAGATGGAAGGGGAAATGAGACAGAGAACCAAGAAAAAGGAGGGGGAAGAAAGAGGAACAGAGGAGAAAAGAAAGGGTAGAAGAGAGGGAGACGGAAAAATGAAGTAGAAAAAGTAGTGAGGAGGGAGGAGAAACGTTGGGAGGGGAGGGCGGAAAGAAGAGGGAGGAGAGGGAGAGTAGGGAGGAAGAGAGTGTGGTGAGGCTAAGAGAAAGGGGGAAAGAAGTCAGAAAGAGTAGAGTGTGGAAAGTAAAAAGGAGTGAAAGAGAGGAAAAAGAGGAGGGAGGGGGAAGAAAGGAATGCAGGAGAAAGAAGGAGGGGAAGGAACAGGAAGGAAGCCTAAAGATAGGCTTTTGGAATGTAACGAGAGTGAAAGGAAAACAGGAAGGGTTTGGGAAAGGGTAACAAAATGGGATGTCGGGGTTGATGGAAACGTGGCTGGAACAGGAAAAATGGGAGAAGATTCAACTGTACAAATTCTTATGTCATAATCTAATCTAAAGTTCTGTATTTTACATTAAAAATATGGATTTTATCTATTAATTATTAATAATTTATTAGTAATTTATTTGTTTAATATAATCCTATGATATTATAAATATCTTATTTAATGTTATAAAAAGCTAAAAAAAGAAATATTAATCTTGCTTAAAAATATTTCAGAGATACACTTATGATTTTATTGTGGTTTCTCTTTCATTATTAATTTTAATTTGTATTGTCAGATTGAAATTGATTTGAGAATTGAGATTGCGTAAATCAATAAATATTAATTAGATTTTATTTATACTTAAAAAAATATGCATATTAGGAAAAATTGAAAAAATACATATACAATATGCTTATAATGGGCAATAAAATAAAATTATTATAAAAAATAATAATAACAAAATAATTATAATAATAAGAAAAATAGGACCGTTACTATATATAATCAAATTAGAATAAAATGCTATACGGTCCAAGCTTAGATTTTTGACAGCCTAATATTAATTTTTGTGTGTATGTATACATATATATTTCCAACTTAATTAACTGCGCATTAATTTTTGTCGGACTTGAAACAGCAGCTATTGTTGGAACATTAAAACCCTGGAACTCTCCGGAAAAAATCGATTTGATTTAATTACATAAATTAATTTAATTATCTAAAAATAATAATAATTAATTTATTTAACGGAATGTGACGGGAAATAAGAGAAAAAAGTGGACACGCAAAAGGGAAGGTAAGATTGTACTAATAGATTTTATGTTTTAGTAAATAAGGAGAAGAAATAGGGGAAATTATAGGGGTGGGAGGAATAAGGAGGATGGCGGTGAAAAACATTGAAAGTGTAAGGAGATTCTAAGTGGAAGGATAAAAGGTGAGATAGTGGAGAGTTAGAAAGAACAGAAGAAGAAAAAGAAAAGGAGGGATAATGGAATAATAAATGTGGGTCTTTTGTTTCCGATTGGTTAGATGTGAGACGACAGATTTTGTAAGCGAATAACGGAGTGCGAGTGTGAGAGGTAGAGCGAGAGAGAGTGTGTGGCAAGCGAGGAGCGAGCACAGTGAGGGAGAGGGAAGGTGTGAGAGTGAAGAAAGTGCGGAGGGTTCAGAGAGAGAGAGCCTGTGGAGGCTGAAGAGAAACAGGAAGGTTGAGGTTAGAGAGACAGACGTAGAAGGAGAAGAGTATAGAGCGCTAGGGTAAAGAGATAGGGAATTCTGGGGAGTTCGGGAATAACGTAGGGAAGCAGTACGGCCATAGAATTGGGAAAAGAGAGACGCGGTAGTACGGGGAACAAACGAGCTTTTCAAGAGGAAGAGCGATACAATGGAGAAGAAAGAAGAAGTGGTTGGGAAAGGGAGCGAGAACCTCTTCAAGAAAAGCAGAAAGGTAGTGAGAACGCCACCAGGGGGGGAAGATATAGATATATAGGTTGTTGAGAGAATTAGGATAAGAGCTGAGGGAGGGGTTAAGAGGAATGAGAGAGAAATTAAGAGAGGTGGCGAAAAGGCAAAGGGAGGCAATGGTGGAAGAAGTTGAGAAGATAAGGAACGAACTAAAGGAAAGAGAGAAGAAATGGAGAAGAGAGAGAGAAAAGTTTAAGAATAGAATAAAAGATTTGGAACGAAAATTGGAGGGGATCCAAATGGAGTTAAAGGGAGGAATTCGTGATGGAAGAAAAGGTGCAGAAAAAAGCGGAGGAGGGAAAAGGGAGGGGAAAGGGAGAAGTCTGATTGGAAAGAGAGGGTGGAAAAGCTGGAAAGGAGGTGTAAAGTGAAGGAGAGAGGAGAAAGAAAGAGAAATATTTTGATAAAAGGAGTGAAAGAGAATAATGAATGTGAAAAGTAAGGAGGAAAAAAGAAAGATAGAGAGCTGAGGAAGGGGAGAAAAAGAGAGATACCGGATGAAAAAATTAGTGTAATAACTCTTATATGAGAAATAAGAAGAAAGAAAAAAAAATATGAGAGAGATAGGTACGGAAAGTAAGCAGAGAGGGAAAAGGAATGGGAAGTGGTGACGATTACATATTAGTATAGTAGAGGAGAAAAAGGAATGAATTAACAGAGAAAAAAAGTGTGGAATGGGATAAATATTTTAAAATAAATAAAGAAATAAAGAAAAACAAAAAAATAAAGAAAAATAAGTAAATAAATAAATAAACAGATAAATATAAATATAAATAAAAACAAATAGGGATGGTAAAAATAAAAAAAAGAATGGCGGTAAAAAAGATTAAAAGAATTGAAGAAGAGATAGTAAAGAAAAAGGGAGAGCGGGAAAAGGAAAAGCAAAGGAGGTATAGTGGGATAAAGAATGTAAAGAGTAAAGTGGAAAAAAGAAAGATGGGAACGAAGGACGAATATGTAATAGATTATCTTTGATAAATTGAGGAAAAAATAAGAAAAATTAGTAACAAAGAACGAGTATGTGATAGATTATCTTTCAGTAAATAAAGTAAAAAATAAAGAAAATTAGAGGTGGTGGTGGAAATATTGAAAAAATGGAAGAGATAATTAGTGAAGAAAAAGGAAGAATGTGGGAGAAGTAAAAGCAGGGGGGAAAACGAATGTGAAGTGTAAAGATAAAAATGAGGGCCGAGGAAGCGAAGTGTGATAAGTCTTATGCGAGAAGTAAAAAGAAAGAAAAAAACAAAATATAGGAAAGACATACAGATATGTGAAGTGAGCGGAGAGAAAAAAGAAACGCGAGGTGGCGAATGGACATTGGTACATTGGATGAGAAAGGGAACACATTTTAACGGAGAGAAATGATGATGTGGGATGAGTGTTTTAAGGTGAAATGGAACGGAAAAAGTTTGAAGCGCGCGCGTAGCGCGCGTGTGTGCTAGTCTATAATTAAAAAAGTCATGTTTACCGAGAAGTGAGCTTTGCGAGTCGAATATCTCGCACGTAGTGTTGCCGCTTTTCCGCGTGCTCGATTGGCTGGCGCGGTCGAGATTGACGGCGATCGCGAGATCGCGGCAAGTTTCGGCGAGTTTCGTGCGTGTGTGTCAAGATCAATCGTGATGTGACAGTTCGCGTCGTGTCGTTAGGAGGTTAATATTAATGTGAAAGTTATAATATTATTAATGTGATCTCTCACCATTAAATACGATGGTTTAATTCCGAATTTCGGTAGCGTCACGCAAAGATCGAAGTGACGACGGCGATCGAGATCGCGACGAGTTTGGCGAGTTTCGCGCGTGTATCGCGTGATGTGACGTGTGTTCGCGTGGTGTGTTTTGCGAGGTTAGTAGGATTTTTTATTATATATAATCCACTATTTTATATATAAGCAGATGTAAGTAATAATTACTGTTTTTGCATTATGTAAAATTTGCCTTATTTTAGATATACCGATGAATTTAATGTTCGAGAAGATCTGATGGGATTAGCTATTGGTGCTCACATGATGCAAATATTCAACAAGCGTGAAAAGTTGATGACATTACAAATATAGTTAGAAGAAAATTCATGCACATTTAAGATATGTAGAGAGGTAATTATAAAAATTATTATCGCTTGTATTATTTCAAAGAGTATTGTTTTATAAAAGTTGTATATATACATATTTGGGTAAATATGCAGAATTTGGGCTTCCTCACCGATTTTGTTCAACTTAGGCTTAAACAACGCGTTTTTGCGTGAAACGACCGAATCTGGCAGAAAAAAGCGTCGCTCTGCCCCGCGACGCGAGATATTAATCGTTAAAGTTGACAGGAATCAGGTTATGATTCCTGTCATACCGACGAGCTGTAGCGACTACGCAACATGCCCTGGGCCGCACGCGTATGCTCAGTGGCCGCACGCGCATGCAAGAGGTCACGTGACAACTGTTTGGTTGGTAAGTCAGAAGTGTAATATAATTCGAAATGATATTCTTTCGGCGTATAGATTAGTGACGCTTTATAAAGTATTTAAGTGTTTAAAGCGCGTCAACTAACCTATGTCGGTTAGTGACGCGCTTTAAAAGTATTTAACTGCAGTTTAAGGATTTTCATTAAAGCAGGGCACACACACACACGTGTGTATGTTCTGCTTTATAGAAGTTGTGATTTTCGTTAAAGCAGGGCACACACACGTGTGTATACCCTGCTTTATAAAAGTTGTGATTTTTGTTTAAAGCAAGGCACACACACACACGTGTGTATGTCCTGCTTTATAGAAGTTGTGATTTTCGTTAAAGCAGGGCACACACACGTGTGTATATACCCTGCTTTATAGAAGTTGTGATTTTCAATTAAAGCAGGGCACACACACACACACGTGTGTATGTCCTGCTTTAACAAAAATCACAACTTCTATAAAACAGGACATATACACACGTGTGTGTGCGCTGCTTTAACGAAAATCACAACTTCTATAAAGCAGGACATACACACGTGTGTGTGCCCTGCTTTAACGAAAATTACAACTATAAAGCAGAACATACACACGTGTGTGTGTGTGTGCTCTGCTTTAACGAAAATCACAATTTCTATAAAGCAGGGTATACACACGTGTGTGTGCCCTGCTTTAACAAAAATCACAACTTTTATAAAGCAGAGTATACTCACGTGTGTGTGCCCTGCTTTAACGAAAATCACAACTATAAAGCAGAACATACACACGTGTGTGTATGTGTGTGTGCCCTGCTTTAACGAAAATCACAACTTCTATAAAGCAGGACATACACACATGTGTGTGTGTGTGTGTGTGTGTGTGTGTGTGTGTGTGTGTGTGTGTGTGTGCCCTGCTTTAAACGAAAATTACAACTTCTATAAAGCAGGGTATACACACGTGTGTATGCCCTGCTTTAACGAAAATCACAACTTCTATAAAGCAGGACATATACACACGTGTGTGTGTGTGTGCCCTGCTTTAAACGAAAATCACAACTTCTATAAAGCAGGACATACACACGTGTGTGTGCCCTGCTTTAATGAAAATCATTAAACTGCACCTCTCCATGCATGTGCTTTGATATATTATGTAAGATATATTCATCATTGAAAGCTAACAATAATAAGTGATATGCATTATATAAGTATATACATACGTTTCAAATTCGCGCACTTTTGCATGCGCGTGCGGCCAGTGAGCATGCGCATATGGCCACAGGGCATGTTCGTAGTCGCTACAGCTCGTCGGTATGACAGGAATCATAACCTGATTCCTGTCAACTTTAACGATTAATATCTCGCATCGCGGGGCAGAGCGACGCTTTTTTCTGCCAGATTCTTTCGTTTCGTACAAAAACGCGTCGTTTAAGCCTAAGTTGAACGAAATCGGTGAGGAAGCCCAAATTCTGCATATTTACCCATATTTGTATATATGTTGCATTATATTGAGCTGGTATACAGAGCTTATCAGATTTCTTTCTCAATCACATAGACGCGTGAAGCTGTTAAGAAAGACCGATCTATGCTGGAATACAGCGGTAACCTAAAAATAGATAGTGACAGTGTGACAGTCGTGACCATCGCCGCTTGATAGATGATGGTGATAGTGAAATATATATTGACGGGGAAATATATTATCGCACACGTACGTATATATGCTGTATTGTAAAAGTTGTAAAAGTTAAGAGAACGAGAAAGTGATCTGTATTTATATGCACGTGTGACAGGCACTATCGGGCACTATCGCGTAATAAAGATTTCTCCGAAGAATGTTATTGTACTTTACTTTCGTTAACTTGGATGCTTCAAATGTACAATCTCGCGTCTTCAAAATATAATAATTCTCAGACACTGTTGAGGAATAATTGTCTAGCACAAGATGTCCTCTTATAAATGTTCTCCTTTTCTCTCGTTTTCTCATGCAGGAACATTTTATATTCAACTTTATGGTATACAATTTTGCCGTTATATATTGACCGCAGGGAGCTGATACCGAAGAGATCTTTAAGAAGGAAGGTGTATCCAAAATTGCACATGTATGTACGTATATGCTGTCTTGTAAATTGTAAAAGTTGAAAAAAACGAGAAAGCGTTTTGTAGCACAATTTATATTGTAGGCAAGTTATGCTAAAATATTTGTGAATTGAGTTCCTATTATCCATTATTATAATATAATTTTTATCAACAATATTAGAGTAACGAAAATTAATTTTATTAAGTATTCAAAGCAATTGAGAGTTTTTAGCATTAAGTATTTCCATTTTCTCATAATATGCTTAAAAAATATTGCAGGGGCTTGTGAGTTATGCGAAGCAACTGATACTATTAAGGTTTAATGGTCATATGAAGTTTGCACACGTCAAACTTGACATCCTAAAGATCACAATGCATTCTGAAAACGATACCGTGCAGGTTCGTTTCAGAATGGCGTATACGTGGTGTCACAGGCTGGAAGGTATTTTCTATGTTTTGGAAATAGGAAAATACAACATGCCATATAAGAAGTGCTAACCAGGAAATGTAAGTGTAATCAGTGCTATAAACATTTTTTTTAATAGTAATATAAAATTGTTCTTATAAACATTAATTATAATTAATTCAAGTTGTATATTATTGGAAAAAACTTGATTTTTAGTTTCGTTTTTTATTCTACTTTCAGAAAAAGATAAAATAATTTAGATTTCCTAAAATTAATTTTGCTTATGCTATCGGAGAGGAAACACTTATTATAAAATTGATTATAATACTAAGACAATTATATATAACGATTTCAGATGGTACGACGATTTTTTTATTTTTTAAGTTAATGCTGAATGGAAAAGTCTATAAGCATATTGCGGACAAGATGATGCCTAATCAGGATACAGCCACGAAAAAGAAAGATATGCGCATTGCAGGGAAATTAACGCTATTCACAGGCCTTGTATGCACATTTAGTAACAACGAGGATTCTTTGAATTGAGCTCTGTCTTAAAATGGCATCAATTGAAGTGAATCCACTGCTGAGTGGTGAAATTATTTTTTGCGATTTTATGCGTCACAACGAATAGACCAAGAGGAATGCTTTTTCCAGTCGATGGTTTCGAATTTTGCTGACGTATCTATTTCGTTGCAAATGCATCATTATGAAATGATGATCGGTATGAAATGAGAGATATGTGAATTTAAAAAATGTGTACTAGAAACAGTATCTTTGTATGATTACAATCTATCTTCATCTAATTTTTTAGTGACAATGTCCGAATAATTTGCGTTAGTATTTCTGTGTAAAAAAAATATGACGATTATATTACAGTATATCTGATGATTTTAACATTATTATAGAGGTAGGGTGTCTAAATTGTTATCGTTCCATCCATATGCAGCTTTTATACTATTCGGATAGTATCGACATTTTATGCTGCTTAGAAACAAGTAAAAAGTATTTTAAGACATTTGTATCGTTTCCAGAATATAAAAACTTGTGTTTAGATTACAGATATACGTTTTGGGTACTGACGTATTTATTTCGTTGCAAATGTATTATTATGAAATAATGATCGGTAGTAAATGAGAGATATGTGAATTAAAAATATGTACATTACCTAACCCTTCATCTGATTTTTTAATTTTAATAGTGACAATGTCCGAATAATTTTGCGTTAGTATTCCTGTGTAAAAAAAATATGTCGATTATATGATTACATTACAGTATATCTGAAAAATGTTAGAAAATGAAACAATTGTTTAAAGGTATCCTGTATATCATAGGCCGGTATTCATAGTTGGTTCTTATTTTAAGATCGTCTTAAGTAATGTCTTAAGATGCTAATACGGCTCTGATTGGTTAATGGCATCTTAAGATCGTACTTAAGACGGACTTAAATATAAGATTCGACTATGAATACCGGCCATAGCATCTATTTGCTTGGCCTGTTAATGACGCGTAAGATAGTATAATCATTAAAGTAATATTTCTAAATGTGTATATTTCATACTTAATTTTATTTCATAAATACTATCACATTTATTCCTATGAATCGTTTTCATTTATTACGCTATTATGAGGTAGGATATGTAAATTATTACCGTTCCATCCAAATGTAGCTTTTATAGTATTATTCATCGTATCGATACCTTAAGCTGTTTATAAAAAAGTAAAAAGTATTTTAAGACGAAAGAAAGATATAGGGATAAAAAAAGAAGAAAGAAGGAGAAGAGAAGGAACAATATAGAGAAAGGTATAATATATTATAAAAATATTTATTATATTGCAAATATATTTAAATTTGTATATTAGTTAACTTCTTTATATACACTACCGCTCATTAATTTCAATATACAACAGATTCGTTGATTGTAAAGGATGAACATCATGATACGTGTTTTGCACAGAAATGAATGCATTTGCTGTTATAAATATTTCACTTGCATGCATCGCATTTTTATATAAATAATATATAAAAATGCAATGCATGCAAGTGTTGAAAGTGTTTATAACAGCAAATGTATTCATTTCTGCACAAAACACATGTATCATGTTCATCCTTTACAGAGAAATTAACAAATATAGGGGTATATTGAAATCTAAGTAACAAGTGATAGACGTAATCTTTGTATTTCGAAAAATCTCGAAAAAACCTAAGCAGTAGTATCTTTATCTAAAAAAAACCGAAGTAACAAGTGGTAGACGTAATCATTGTATCTCCAAAAATCTCGAAAAAACCTAAGCAGTAGTATTTTTATTTCTAAAAAATTATTACTCAAGTGATTATTTTACAATTACAAAAAAGAAATGATATCTCTTTTTAAATTACAGCGCCAATTACAGAGAACATTTTTCGAGATCGAGGTATAATATTACCACACTGCTTTTCTTCAATTAGAATAAAAGATTGAATCATGAAGAATTACACAGAGGTAACAGTACAAAATACAAATATTTTTTTAAAATATTTAAACCCAACAAGGGAATACAAGGTATTTAAATACAAAGTTTATATATGTATTTTAAAAGATTTAATTGCATCGCAAAGAATTACAGAGGTAACAGTACAAAAAATAAAAATATTTTATTCAAATACATAAATTTTTCTTGTCAAAAAACTTGGCGCTGCTAGAGAGAGGAAGAGAGAAAGAGAGACACCTTTTATTCTATACTTAATCATAAGCCGCATTATTCGAGAGAAAGAGAGACCTTTTACAAATGTAAATATTGCTCATTCTATACTTATTCTATACTTAATTTTAATCGCTTTAAAAATATAAACTTATCCTAACTTATCCTATACTTAATCATAAGCCGCATTATTCACCGTCACACACACACACACACACACACACACACACACCACCCACATTCACTCGCTCGCACATACACACCAGGCTGACCTAATTTTGAGGTCTAGCAGCGCCAAGTTTTTTGACAAGAAAAATTTATGTATTTGAATAAAATATTTTTATTTTTTGTACTGTTACCTCTGTAATTCTTTGCGATGCGATTAAATCTTTTAAAATACATATATAAACTTTGTATTTAAATACCTTGTATTCCCTTGTCGGGTTTAAATATTTTAAAAAAATATTTGTATTTTGTACTGTTACCTCTGTGTAATTCTTCATGATTCAATCTTTTATTCTAATTGAAGAAAAGCAGTGTGGTAATATTATACCTCGATCTCGAAAAATGTTCTCTGTAATTGGCGCTGTAATTTAAAAAGAGATATCATTTCTTTTTTGTAATTGTAAAATAATCACTTGAGTAATAATTTTTTAGAAATAAAAATACTACTGCTTAGGTTTTTTCGAGATTTTTGGAGATACAAAGATTACGTCTACCACTTGTTACTTCGGTTTTTTCGAGATAAAGATACTACTGCTTAGGTTTTTTCGAGATTTTTCGAAATACAAAGATTACGTATATCACTTGTTACTTAGATTTTTGTGAGGTATAATACTACCACTGTTTTTTTTTTCGAGGTAACAACATACACACTACTATGCGTGTACTTGGCGCCTTTCTTTACCTTTTTTTAAAAAAGGTAATTTTGTACAGATATCACGCTTTTTTGTAGTATTACGCATTGTATAAACTATATGTACAGAGTGTTATTTCGAGGTATTAATAATACGACATAATCTTTTTAATCATGAAACTTACAAACTAACGGAAAAAGATTCGTATCCTAAATGCTAATAATTTTTTTAATAATACTGAAAATATATAAATAAAAATATATATAATATCTAAATAATAACATAATTAATGATATACAAGAGTTTTTGTCGCGCATATCGATTTTCAATAATGAATAGATATTGTAACAAATACGTTTTACGTTCATTCAAAAACAAATTATGTGTACACGTAATAAAAATTGTATGAATTAAAATTATGTGTATACACATAATAAAAATGCGGAATTATTTTTATGTCAGACATAATTTTAATTCATCCAAATTTTATTCTAGACATAATTTTAATTTGTCCAGTTTTTATTATGTCTAGACATAATTTTAATTCAACGAATTTTTATTATGTCATGACATAATTTTAGTTCTGCCGCTAGGAAATTTTTAAGTCGATTCTTATGAACCAAGCTTGAATTCGATGTCTAGGTATCCCAGGTTGCCGATAACGGGTTACAAATAATGCGCTCCATAGTTTTCGGTGTCCAGGTGTAATAATACGTTGAATTCGATGTCTAGGTGTCCCACGTTGCCGATGACGAGATCCACATAATGCGCTCCGTAGTTTTCGGTGTCTACGTGTATTAATACCTCAAATTTGATATCTACGTGTCCTACATTCGGATTTAAAGTTATTAATACACCTAGTCACCAAAAACTACGGAGCGCACTATGTGGATCCCGTCATCGGCAACCTGGGACACCTAGACATCGCATTCAACGTATTATTACACTTGGACACCGAAAACTACGGAGCTCACTATCTAGACATCGTCATCGGCAACCTGGGACACGTGGACATCGAATTTAAGGTATTAATACACGTGAACACCGAAAACTACGGAGCGCACTATTTAGACATCGTCATCGACAACCTGGGACACGTGGACATCGAATTTTAAGCAGTTTTAAGTTGGTATTAACGCAGTAGCAGACGTCTAGGCATAGACTGTAGAAGATCAAGAAAGCGCTTTTTCGGTGTAGTAGGTCGTAAATGTGGTAGTCTGGCGAAATGAACCAAGTCCATTTCTCACGGCTTACGTTCCGTTGCCAATGGCGGGACACGTATGCACACAGTCACGGAGAAGTGTTGCATCTTGTATCGACAAAGTTAATGACTGAATTTATGCTTTTCATATAATTCAAAGCATACGTATTTAGTTTAACAAATAAGATAACTAAATGACCTACTATTAAACATAAAACATTTAAAATATTACATATGATTTAAAAAAATTATTAGAAATGATTTAAACAGATGGAATTTTGTAATTATTTGGACAATAATTTTAAATTATCAAAAATAACAAATGTAATACTAAAACTAAATTTGTATGAAAATAATTATCGCAAAGTATTATCTAAAAACAAGAGCGTGTTTTGTACACGCAAAAAAAAGAATATTCTTGATTTGAAAATATCTTTAGTTTCTGAAAAGTAAATGAATGAAGTCATTTATAGAGGTCAACCAAGAAATAAATGTTGAAATAAAAAGTTGAAATTCTTAGAAGATTATAGATTGTTTCGTATATAAGCAAGAGCACTGTAATTTTCTTATAAGAATTTCAGCATTTTTTTCTTGGTTGAACTATGACTATTCAAGCAAGTTTTCATCGTTTAACGCAATATAATCACATTTCAAGATTTTCATGTTGAAACTAAAGATAATTTCAAATCAAGAATACTCTTTTTTGTCTGTGTAGGCATAAAATAAGCATTACATTCAGGGATGAGATTAGTAACAAGATGTTTAACATATGAAAGGTACAGGGGAAAACCAATTCAAGTCCTCTTTTTGTCGAAATCATGTTATCTTGTGGCAAGAACTTTAATAATTCTTATCCGTTTAAACCACGAACGGTTACAATTCATTGAAAATAAGGCTGACACATGTGCTGGAAAAAACGATTATAATCCACTCGCTTATGAGGAAGAACCATAATATTCAACATACATTGCAAACACTAATTGTAAGTAAACACCACACATGCTGATATTCACTACCACAGTATTATCTTTTCGATTATCCCCAAGATATCTGAGGTCTTGAAACTTAAAATTGCGTTTTTCTCGGACATCAATGTGCATCGAAAACATATAGAAACGCGCCGCCGCTGATAAGAATCGCGATATCGCTCTTTTTTGAAGGAGAGTGTGCATACAAGATTTCGCTTCTGCAATTTCGCCTGTCTTCCCACCGGGAAGCTAAAGATCGTGGTGGTAAACTCACTTAGTACCGATTAATTCTGGATACCAATCAATCCTGGACGATCCAAGAAGATTCTCAGAAATACTCTAAACGATACTTTACATTTAATTTCACGATTTTGGTATATTGATATTCGATCAAATTAGAAGTTCTCTAAATGTGTTTTTCCTAGAAAAAGAAAATATGTACAATCACAATCGGTATTAATCGACGTTGCTATCGGTCCTAACGCTTATAAATGTTAACAAATCTCTCGCTTTCTCATTCATTCATCCTCTCTCTCGCTCGCTATCTTACTGTGCCACTTTTACACAGCATTATGTACAAAAGAATATACTACAGATTACAACAGTGATTTTCGTCGCAACTCAAAATGGCGTATGCACACGGAGATATGTATTACAAGAAATAAGATATTGAAAGTAAATCGCCGATTGTAAAAAAAACTAAGGATTATACCGTTCGTTGGTGCTATACCAAATCTATTTGACGTAAATCATTCTTCAAAGAATTGATCTACAGACGACTGGACTAATCCCGATCAGCGAGTTCCTTATTCCTTCTGGTTTTAGGAAATGAAAGAGATGAATCGAAATTAGAACCAAAAAATAAATTTCAAATAAATTTAAAAGTTCAAATTCAAATAAATGTAGAAACGCGTTGAAGTACACGGCTTCGTAGGGGCGGGATCCCCGCGTTTCTAAATTTATTCGACGGACCAAAGGGATCGATATCTCACGATCCGTGAGATGTAACGGCTGACGACTGGACCGGAAGTTCTCTTCGGCTCTCTCCCGATCGTGCCGTCCCACCGCCCTGACGTGCTTCGCGTGTGTTCGTCTATCGTATATATTTTGCGATGTCACTTTTTTATTTAGTATAAAAAGTCTCATCCGGTGACACGTTAATTGGTATACGTAAGCCAATCCGAAAGTTTGTTACACGCTCGACCTATACCCTTAAACTCGACATGCGCACTTTTAATGAGGAATCCTCAACGATTAATCCTTACACGCGTATTAATATGTGATGCTGATATGTGATGTAACTGAGATCAGTGGAACGCATGGAAGATAACGTTGAGCCAACATTGTATGCAAGATCCTTTGCATTGACACTTTGCTGAGTCCAGACCAACCTGAAATGAGAAAATTGCATTATTAATAATTTAATTATACTAAATATTATACAAATCTTTTCAATTATTATAAGACAGAGATAAAATGTGTGAATATAGTTTCATATATCATCTTACATAAAACTCATCAACGTTGTAGATTATTTGGTCATTGTTGATTACTCCGGAGGGTTGATGACATCTCCCCTGAAAGCACGGGCATATTGCTAAGGTGTCTGTTCCTCTCCAATAGAAGACACAAAGTAATCTCGTAGATAATTTTTCATCCCGTTGGCAGTATCTCCAGCTCGATTAGCCCCAACTCGGCCAAGCCTGGTAAAGTGTTGAGAACAGTTGTCCCTCCATTCTCCGTGTGTGATGTTTCCATCCTCTGTTTCCGCATCAATCATGTTTCTGGGGCAGTATTCTCTGTCATTCAAATTTCTTCCTTCTTCACCCATCATAATGAAATTATGAAGACAGGGAAGGGCTTTGAAGATATTTTCACAGTTGTCAGGCGACATGGCGAGTGGTCTCTGTAGGATCTTTCATCGCGCAGTCAAAATTCCGAAAGTGTTCTCAATTACCCGACGTGCTCGGGACAAACGATAATTGAAAATTCTCTTTTCATCGGTCAGTGTTCTCTTTGGGTACGGTCGCATCATGTACTCTGTCAGCGGGAACGCTTCATCCCCCAAAAACACATAAGGGAAGGGTATCTCTTTTCCTGGAACTGGGCTGGGATCAGGCAAGGACACATTTCCGGATACTAAATCGTTAGCAAAATCAGTGTTGGCCCATATGCCGCCATAACTTATGGAATCTAAAAAAAACTAAAACTTTCCACTTGGCG
Organism: Temnothorax ravouxi; assembly: GCA_030770255.1. Lineage (NCBI taxonomy): Eukaryota > Metazoa > Arthropoda > Insecta > Hymenoptera > Formicidae > Temnothorax > Temnothorax ravouxi. Next base: position 28,710 of record JASTWP010001092.1, read on the forward strand.
ATTATCATTCTATAGCTACAGAAAATGCAATAAAAAATAACACTTACCAAACTGTCCGACATCCACCCTTGTAAACTTGTACTGTGCATCACACGTTGCCATCATAACCATACTGAAGGACTGTTTGTAATTGAAGTAATTCGATCCCGAATTTCCGGGTGCTTGAACCCTCATATGTCTACCATTAATGGCCCCTAGGCAGTTGGGAAATTGCTAGGATGTCATGAAACCATCACTGATGGTCTTCCAATCTTCCTTACTGGGAACTTTCAGAACAAAGTGCTAAAGTACGTTCCAAATCTTTCTGCAAGTTTCGTGTATGACTTTGTACACCGTGAATGTCCCAATCCTAAATTCAGCATGTTTCAGTTTGGCTGTGTCTCCTTGAGCCAAGTATCTGCAAAGTTTATCACAGATGACATTAAAATAGACTGAACAGAAACAAGCAGGGTTAAAAAAACATATATAAAAAATTTACAGCAATGTGACGGCAACACGAAGGTCTGTTAGTAGTGGTGTGCGATTACTTCGCTTTTTAAGACGAGGGTGAAGGAGGTCAATTAAAAGACGAAACTGATTAGGCGACATTCGGAACTCAAAAAATTTTTCGTGATCAGTTTCAATAAGTTCCCTGACGAGGTTAAAGTAGAAACCTTGAGCGTCTCTCATCCGATTTACCGGTCGAACCCACCACCGGCGATGAATCACTCCTCCTTCTTCTTCTCAGCAAAGCGTATTCCAGCAGTATCAAATTGTTCCAATTCAAAAGATACAGAAGAAACAAACCGGCTTTTCTCAAATCTGTTCCAGAGGTAGCTAGGATTCATAGAATCATTGAAAGCTCTTAAAGAAGACAGCTGCCTTGTTTGATCTAGAATGGCCTGAGTCAACATATCCTCGTCCGTGAAATGATCTTCAATGTTGGCGACGTCAGCTTCTTCGTTCCACATGATTATCTGACTGATGAAAATGAGAAAATAAAGACGATACCACACTGACGATATAGAATAGAGAATAGAGCAACTCGAGCGAAGATTATGCAGACAGACACGATGAACAATGTGACTTGTATTCAGATTCACGTGTACACCTCTCTCTGCTCCGATTTTATTTTGAATTAGAAACCTCTTTATAATATGTTATTTACAATTTAACAAATATATATATATATATATATATTTGTTAAATATATATATACTTACTGTGATAGCATGACGATTTTCGCATAAACTCGAGCGAAGACCATGCAGACAGACACGATGAACGATTCACGATGTATTCACGTGATTCACGTACTTCTAGCAACTGATGACGATAACCTGTCGAAAGCAGCACAACGAACGATGTGACTTGCAGACAGATCCACGTGTATACTTTTCTCTGTTCCGATTATTATGTTAAATTAAATGCTATTTACGTTTTCACATATATATATATATATATATATATATATATATATATATATATATATATATATATGTATGGAGTGATAGCACGAGGACTTTCGCATAAACTCGAGCGAAGACTATGCAGACGGACACGACAAACAATGTGACTTGTATTCAGATTCATGTACACCTCTCTCTGCTCCAATTTTATTTTGAATTAGAAACCTCTTTATAAGATGCTATTTACGTTTTAACAAATATATATATGAATATACTTACTGTTATAGCACCACGATTTTCGCATAAACTCGAGCGAAAACCATGCAGACAGACACGATGAACGATTCACGATGTATTCACGTGATTCACGTATGTAAACTTCGGCAACTGACGACGTAATAACCTCTCGACAGCAGCGCCTTTCAAATTAAACCGCCGTTCTCAATTCTCATTTCTGATTGGTTAATCTGCTACGCCGTACGACCTACGAAGCCATTGTAGACGAGCCTGGCCGCAAGAAATTGCGCTACGGCTTGCGTCTTAAAACCAGTACCCTACTGCCACTGCGTTAAAACCTCTATGTAGAAAGACCTTTAAGCGCACTATCTGGATCCCGTCATCGGCAACCTGGGACACCTAGACATCGCATTCAACGTATTATTACACCTGGACACCGAAAACTACGGAGCTCACTATCTAGACATCGTTATCGGCAACCTGGGACACGTGGACATCGAATTTAAGGTATTAATACACGTGAACACCGAAAACTACGGAGCGCACTATTTAGACATCGTCATCGGCAACCTGGGACACGTGGACATCGAATTCAAGGTATTAATATACGTAGACACCGAAAACTACGGAGCGCACTATGTGGACCTCGTCATCGGCAACCTGGGACACGTGGACATCGAATTCAAGGTATTAATATACGTAGACACCGAAAACTACGGAGCGCACTATGTGGACCTCGTCATCGGCAACCTGGAACACGTAGACATCGAATTCAACGTATTATTACACATGGACACCGAAAACTACAAAGCGCACTATGTGGACCTCGTCATCGGCAACCTGGGACACCTAGAAATCGAATTCAAGGTATTAATACACGTAGACACCGAAAACTACGGAGCTCACTATCTAGACATCGTCATCGGCAACCTGGGACACCTAGACGTCGCATTCAACGTACGATTACACCTGGACACCGAAAACTATGAAGCGCACTATCTGGATCCCGTCGTCGGCAACCTGGAACACGTGGACATCGAATTCAAGATATTAATACACGTAGACACCGAAAACTACGGAGCGCACTATGTGGACCTCGTCATCGGCAACCTGGAACACGTAGACATCGAATTCAACGTATTATTACACCTGGACACCGAAAACTATGAAGCGCACTATCTGTATCTCGTCATCGGCAACCTGGGATACCTAAACATCGAATTCAAGCTTGATTCATAAGAATCAATATATATTATATGTATACTTAATTTAACTTAATAGAAATCTTTTTTTTGACCGATAAGTTTATCGACTTTTAATAATTTACCTACTAGGGGTGCGTTCCTTTTGGGCGCTTACACGCTATAAGCGCTTACGCTTATAAGCGCCATTTTCAACCGTTCCATTTGCTGCTTAAGCGCTTAGAATTGCAAACAAAAGTCGTTCCATTTGGATGCGTGAGCATGCGTGAGCAACATTAAAATGGAAAATGAAAAAGAGGTTATTTTGTGCTTGATAATTTCAATGTTACTTGAAATATTTTTTGATGATGAAGATTCTTTATCTGACCTTAAAAGAAATGAATTAGAAACCATTATAATATTTCTTAACAAATACATTAAATGTATTAAACACCCAATATTACGGCTGCAAAATTATGTGGAAAATGTTATACCATCGTATACTGATGTGCAATTTAAATCACATTTCAGGTAAATGTAATATTTTTTTGTAAATATTTACACAAGTTAAATTTATCTTAGACAATAAAACAAAGTTATTATATATTTACAATATACTTGAATAAAAAATAAATTATGTTTTATTTTATATTATATTGTTTCTTAAAATAATTTTTAAAATTTATAATTATATTACAATAGAATGAAGCGTACAACATTTCATCATATCTTACATCTTATAAAACCTTCATTACTAAGATCAAAGGGTGGTCGTAAAACATTATCACCGGAAAAACAATTTCTTATTGCCATATGGAAAATGGCAACACCAGATTCGTATCGGTATGAGACTTGTTAAATTTTTTAAAAATTTTTAAATGCTGTTTTTTTTTAATTTTTAAATTATATTTATTTAATTAATTATTTATAGATTAATTTAATTATTTATAGATCTATTAGTGAGAAATTTAATGTTGGAAGAGGTAGTGCATTAAGAGCTGTAAGAAGAGTGTCAAAAGCAATTGCCAAATTATCTCCTCTGTTTATTACTTGGCCAGAAGGTGATAGAGCACAAGAAGTTATGATGGGATTTAGTATAGCTAGTGCTTTTCCCAGAATAATAGGAGCAATTGATGGCACTCATATTAATATAAGAGCACCACATGTTTCTCCTGAGTGTTATATTAATCGGAAAGGACATCATAGTATACAGTTACAAGTAATTTAAATTCTAATATATTTTTCTTTAAACAGTTAAGTTCTCTTACAGTTAAATAAGTAATTATAATTATTTATTATTAATAGGCCGTTTGTGACCATGAACGAAGATTCATCCATTGTGTTGCTGGGCACGTAGGTTCTGTCCATGACCAACGTGTATTTCGTTTGTCCGAAGTTCATAATTATTTACAAGATCCAAGAAAGTTTCCAAATGATAGTCATTTAGTAGGCGATGCCGCTTACTCTCTTAATGAAAATTTAATGACACCTTATCGGGATAATGGGCACCTAACACATAAACAAAAAAATTATAATTTTTGTCATTCATCCGCTCGAATGGTTATTGAACGTACATTTGGCTTACTAAAAGGAAGATTTAGAAGCTTATTGACAGTACTCGATATGGAACGTGTCGATTTGATTCCCGAGTTTATTATTGCTTGTTGTGTTTTGCACAACATCTGTTTATTACACAATGACATTTTTCCAATAGATACAGATTTGGTACAAGACAATGACAATATATTAAGAAATCCAATCAGAGGAAATAATGCAGGTTATACAAAACGTGATGTAATTTGTGATAACTTACCTATGCGAAATGTATAAAAATACATAACATTAAAAAACATTACAACATATTTTGTTTTATATATTTTATTCTTATATAAATTATGTTGTACATATCACATCATTTATCCCCCTTTTTTGCGTAACGATACAAAAAATATATATTTTTTTTATTATCACTTACTAGTGATAAGTATACCAAGTATCACATGTGTTCAGTTCTAATAATATCATTAGTAATATTATAATAAACAAAACTTAAAACTATTTATTAAATCAAGTATCACATGTGTTGGATTCTAATAATATCATTAGTAGTATTATAATAATAAACAAAACTTAAAACTATTTATTAAATCAAGTATCACATGTGTTGAATTCTAATAATATCATTAGTAGTATTATAATAATAAACAAAACTTAAAACCATTTATTAAATTTTTCTCAAAAGAAACAAAATAAACTTGAAGGAAAAATGAAATAAACTTAAAGGAACTTAAAAACTTAAAAAATAAGTTATTACTTATATGTATGTATGTAATTGGTACTTTATTTGCCCCGATGGGGCCTTAAAGGGCGTTTTTGAGGAACGTACCCAAACCTTCACAACCTCCTCATCGAATCCTCTTTCCTTTTACAAAACGGCGTTTTATAGGGACGTGCCCAACCCTGTACATCCATAATGTGTTCTGTATATCCAAAAAGTCAAAACAAAAATCAAAAATTAAAAACATCTTCCGGATTGGCCGCCTTCTGCCCTCGTCTCCCCCGTGATCTGCTGGGCTTCCTTCCTTCCTAATCTGCCTTTGTTTTGCGTCTCTCTTCTTCAGAATCCATTAACAGGCTCTCCTCCAGCCTGTTTGCAATCTCTTCCTCCGCGGACATTTTTGGTCTCCCGCCGTCCCCCTCCCTCCTTTCCTTCCTCTTTTTCTTCTCCTCTCCTTCCTTGATCCTCCTCTCAATTGTCTTGTCCTCGTCCATCTTTACCTTTAGCTTACTCCCTACCCTCCTACTTGCGTCCAAAACCCTCCATTTTTCCTCCTCGCTTCCCAGCCTCACCAGCATCGTAATCCATTCACCTCTCATCCCTATTACGCTTACTTCTTTTGCCTCGATCCTTGTTTTCAGGCCCTCCGAGAACAATTGTTTCACCTTTTCCCGGTTCGTTCCCCTTCCTGTCCATCTGCTCTTTTCTACTCTTATTACGAGGTTTTTCTTCCTCCTCTCGGCATCATCTCTCCCCTCTTCATCGGACCACCATGCCATATCCGCAAGTCTGCTCGTACTTTCCTCGCTGTCGTCTCTCTTCCTCTTCCCAGTACCTTGTTCCAACCTGCGTACCTTTCTTCTTAGGCTCTCTATTTCCTCTCTCTGGTCCTTTAGTTCCTCCTTCAACCCCCTTATCATATCACTCGTTTGTTCCTTTATCAGCCTTTCCAGCGTCTCCTTCTCCACCGTCACCTTCGCTCTAAATTCCATCCTTTCCTTTCCTTTCCTTTCCCTTCCTTCGCAACGTGAACTCCCTCACGCCGACCTTTTCTGCAATTAGAAGATTGTCTATTATCTCTGCCACGTACCCTCCCTTTCCTTTTGCCTCTCCCCGCCCCGCCTCATCTCCTCTATCGCCTTCATCCAGTCCTCCCCCTCTCCCTTTTCTCCCAGTACCCTCTCCACCACGTCTCGCCAGCTCTCTCCGTCCCAGTTTTCCCATCTTGTACAGACTTCCCAGACATGCTCCCATGTCTCCTCCTCCCTCTCACACAACCTACACTTTCTGTCATTCTCCTCTCCCCAGTATAATCCTTCCCTGATTTCGTTGCCTAATCTGAATCTTGCGATTCTACTCCATCTTGTCTCCTCCCATCCCTTCTTTAGGTAATCCGGGATCCCGTCCTTCCTTATAAACCTATACCATCTATTGTATCTCGAGTTCGCAATCCTTTCCATCCCTTCCTGTCTTTGCTTCAGTTTCTCCCTATTTTTCAATTCTTCTTCTTCAACCTCCGTCTCCCCTCCGTCTTCTACCCCGATTCCCTTCAAGTAGTCTTTTCTCTCCTGCTCCCATTTGCCTATTACCTTTCCCCTCCTCCATCTCTCTTTCATTTCTTCCAGGCATTTCCTTGCTATTCCCCCTCCATTGCCCTCTTCTAATTTCTTTTCGAACTTCCATGCCCTCTTGCTTGCTCTACCTCTCATCTTCTCCCTCTCCAGTTCGTCTCTGACCATGTATCCTGGTGTTCTCCAGTTTAATCCGAAAACCCATCTGAGATATCTCTCGTGTATCCCTTCTACCTCCCTCCTTTCCCTCCATCCCCATATTTCGGCCCCGTACCCCATCACCGTCCAAATCAGTGTGTCATATAGCCAAACTCTTCTTTTCCAATCTTTTTTCCACATTCTCTTTCCTATTCCCCATACTTCCCTCATCACTCTTGCTGCCTTCCTTCTTCTTTCTTTAATGTGCGCGTCTTGTCCTCCGTTCGCCTTTAATGTATACCCCAGGTATTTAAATTCTTTAACTTCCTCCAGCTTTTTTCCCTTCCATCTCCAGTCATATTTCTTCTTCCTCCCTCCTCCCTTTCTAAATCTCATTATTTTTGTCTTCTCTATACTTAGTATTAGACCTTTCCTGTCTAAATACCCCTCTAGCCTACCTATCATGGATCTCATGTCCTGTTCCTCTTCTGCTAGCACTGCTATGTCGTCTGCATACATTAGTGTGTAAATTTTCTCTCCTTTCAGTCTTACACCCCCCCATCCTCCTTTTTTCATAAAATCTTCTATGTCCGCAACTAATAGGTTAAATAGTATCGGGCTTAAAGGGCATCCCTGTCTTAGACCCTTCGCCGTCCAGAATGCATCTCCTCTTTCCTTTCCCCTTTTCACACTGCTTTTAGTCTCTCTTAGCACTTCCTCTACCCTGTCTATCAGTCCTTGCCTCACACCTCTTTCTTTCATTGCCTTAATTAAAACTTCCTTATCTACTGAATCAAACGCTGCCTTTAAGTCTACGAATAACACTGTCATCTTCCCCTTCTCGTTTCCCAGTTGTCTGTTTATCAGGTAGTTTAGTGCAAATATTTGATCTATCGTCCCCATTCCTTTTCTAAATCCTGCTTGGTTGTCTGGGATCAGATTCTTCATTTCTACTTCCTTCCTTATCCTTTCTGCTAGAACCGCTGTGTATATCTTATACATTGAAGACATGATCGTTATCCCTCTGTAATCCTTTACCTCTCGTCCTTCTCCTTTCTTCAATATTGGGAATATCTCACCTTCCTTCCAATGTTCAGGCCATCCTTCCCCCCTCCACACCCGTTTACATATTTCCCATACCCATCCCACCATCTCTTCTCCTCCAAACTTCCATACCTCGTTCGGAATCCCGTCCGAGCCGATTGCCTTCCCTGTTTTCAGTTTTTTAACTACATTTCTTACCTCTTCAAGATCAATCTCTTCCTCCTCATGTCTGGTCCCTCCTCCTTCTCCTTTCACTACCCTGTTCTCCATCCCCCCCATTAATTCCATAAAGTATTCCTTCCAATCCTCCATTTTTATCTCATTGTTTATCCTCCTTCTTCTTTTCCTTACCCTGCTTATCAATTCCCATACCTTTCCTTCCGTTTTCGCCCCCCCTATTTCTCTTATCATCCTATCCTTTTCTTCTTCCTTTTTTCTTTTGCACATTTCCCTGTACTCCCTCTTACTTCCTCTGTATCTTTCCGCCCCTCCTATCCCTTTCCTCCATTTTCTTAGCTCTCTCCTGACCTCTCTCTTTCTCTCCTTGCAATCTGCATCCCACCATCCCCGTTTGCTCTCACTCGCTCCCCTTCTCTTCTCCTTTTCGACCTCCTCTATTGCTTTTCTTATCTTCAGCGTTCCTTCCTCTATCTCATCCTGCAGCTCTCTTTTTTCCCCTATCTTCCCTATCCTCTCCCTGAATTGTGTTCTTCCTTCCTCATTCCATATTCCCCTTTTTCTAGTCTGTTTCATCTTTTTCCTTCCCTGTTTTCTTTTTGCACTACCTCTTATCCATAATATTATAGGGTGATGGTCTGAATCTACCCTGTCCCCGACCTCTAGTCTTTCTACCTCTTCTCTTATGTCCTCATCTCCTAAAACGTAATCTATAACTGTTTCACTCTTCCCTCCTGTGTAAGTGTATTCCCCTTCCTCATCCCCTTTCGTACATCCGTTTAGAATCATCCAACCTCTTTCCTCAATAAATTCCAGGAGTGTCCTGCCTTCCTTATTCACCTTCTTGTCCTTCGATTTTCTCCCTCTTTCTTTACCTCTTCCCTCGACTTCTTCTTCCCATCCTCCCTCCTCTCCCGTTCTCGCGTTAAAGTCACCTCCTATTATAGTCTTTACTCCCTTTTCTCCCACCTCCATGTGTTCCTTCAAACCTTCAAGTTTCTTATCTATATCTTTATTAACGTAAATTCCTATGATTCTTCAGGTTTCTTCACCTACTCTTATCTTAACCTCTAATTTTCCTTCTTCCTCTTCCATCTTTCTATCCTCCATCATCTCTCCTAACCCATTTCTTATTCCTATTAGCATACCTCCGCACGCCCTGCCTTTCTTATTCCTCCTTTTCGCTGTCTGTACTCTCCAGCTGTATCCTTTTGGTAACTTTTCTTTTACCCTCTCCCATTCTTTTCCATCTAACCATGTCTCCATCATGACAATTACATCCCACTCCCTTAATCCTTCCCAGAAGTCTTTGTCTTTATTTGTTATGCCTGCTACATTCCAGAAGGCCGCCCTCCATGTCTCTTCTCGCTCCCAGTCTTCTCCTACCCTTTCCTCTTCGTCTTCCTCCTCCTTATACTCCCCCCTATCGCTTCCTCCTGAGACTTTCTCTCGTTCCTCCTTCTCTCTTCCTCCTTCCTCCCTGGTTTCGTTAGCAGGGCACTGCAATTCATCTGTTCTCTTTCCCCCTTTCTGCCTTCCTTCCTGTGTCTCCACTCTCCTACTTACGTTTTTCGTGTCTTCCGCTTCCCCGACCCTTCTCTCATCATTAAGTCCTACGAAAGTCCTTCCTCTCCTCTAACTTTCCTTTACTCTCGTTCCATCTCCATTCATTGTTGTCCTCCCAGATCCTTTGATACCCAACTGTGATTCTCTTTCCTTTCTCTCTCTTCTCTCTTGCTATCTTTCTTATCTCTATTTGTATCCTTCTTTCCTCTTTGGTGAGGTCATCATCCAGAAAACATTCGTATTTCTGTCCCAGCTCTTTCTTTTTCTTCATTATGTCTCTCTTGGTCTCCCAGCTTCTGCATCTCAACAATCTCCATTTTTTGTCTCCATATCCTAGCTCCTGTATTTCTACCATATCCCCTTCTGTCTTGCCTAATTCTTCTATTAGCTTCTCGAATCTCACCTCCCTTTCCCCGTCGCTTCCTGGCTTCTTCTCCTTCACAATTATATTATTTTTCCTTCTCCTTCTCTCCATCATCTCCATGTTTCTTTCTACCTCTTTCATTTTTCTCAGTAATTCCCCCCCTTCACTGTTCTCTACATCCTTCAACTCTATCTTCTCTATCTTGTCCTCTATCTTTTTAATTCTTTCTTCTATTACATCTCTTTGCTTCTCCCAAATTTCTTCGCTTCTCTTCAGTTCCTGTCTCAGTCCCTTGATCTCATTTTTTATCTCTTCTTTATCTTTTTTCCTCTCCATCTCTTGTTCCTCCATTTTCCTTAGTATTTCTCTGAACATACCCTCTGAGCCCATATTTCCTTTATTTACCTCTTCCTTCTTAATCTACGTCGGCGGAGATCTTATGACCCTCCTTGTTTCCTCGAATTTCTCTAAGATTTCTTTCTCCGCTTTTTCCGCTTCCTCGTCCTCCTCTTCCCTTTTCCTTTTCTGTAAGAAATCTTTTACCGACCCTAAGCTGCTTGTTCTTGTCCTCTGCTTGGCGAGCTCTACCGCTTTTGTTGGTCTACCTCTTGCTTTTTTCTCCCCCTCCTTATCTTTCCTCTTTCCTATATCACCCTGTTGTTCACTCTCTATGTCCAATACCCTCCCTGCCTCCATCCGCCGCTGTTACCACCAATTATCCCTCCTACTCGTTACCTATTCTATGACCGTGCGCACTTACCGTCGTTCTCCTATCTGTATTCACCCTAGTCTATGCTTGTTCGCGCGTTACCGTCTATCGTTCTGACAACCCTCTATGTAATCTTACTATCTGTGGCCGTACCGGCCACCTCTCTCCTGTCACTTTCCTTACCTTTTCTCCTCTTTCTCGTCTCCTACCCTTCTTCTCTCCGTCACCCTCGCCTTCTCGCGCCTCCACTGCACCTTGCTCCGTCAATCACGTCACCTCCAACCCTCTTTAACTCTTACTATCTTCGTTTATTTGTCTCTGACTCAATCACTCCTGTTTCTCTCTATGCGCACGGCCGCCAACCACCAAGTTATTACTTATATATAAACAAATTGTGCAAAAATAAATGATATTTGTAATAAATTATTTTTTACTCAAAATATCTACCATTTTTTCAAATGAGTGAAGAAGTCTCTCACGTATCTGCATGTTTTCTTTATGTCTTCTTTCCATTGCTTCTTCGGTTAGCTTTCTATCTTCTTTTAAGTCTTCTATTAATTTATCCGTATTAGATGTTTGTCGAAATTTTTCTAAACAAAATAAAATATTATTACCACTTGCATAAGATAAATACACGACTTGTTTGAATATGTAATGATCTTACTAGGCTTTTCGTTTGTACTCGAACAGCTATCGTCACTGGACGTACATTCAGATTGCGACAATGTCCTTTTTCCAGTTGATGATACAATGCTTACAGGGGACATAAATGGCTTTTCACCTAGTAAAGTATCCATATGCTGGAAAAAGATTTTAATTAATAAGTTACTTATATATTAAATATTGTCGAGACAGTTCCATAAGTTAAATAACTTACAGAGAAATATGTCCATGATCGGGTTGCATTGCCGGATTTATTATTGTGATCTTTCACGGCTTTGTATGTTCGTTTTAGTCCAGAAAATTTAGACAAACATTGTGCTCCTGTCACATTATGGCCATGTTTCATCATTTCGCCCGCAATTAAGGACCATACTTTTTTTTGAGATATTTTTCCACTGACAAAATCATTTTTTCTTATATTATATTCTTCAAGCAATAATAGAATAGCTTCATGTGGCCATTTAAAACCTATAAAAACAATTGTATTTAAAAAAAGAAATTATTATATAAAGTTACTATTAAAAAAGTTATAAAAAGTACCTCCAATTTCTTCATTTGAAGTATTGTGCAATTTTTCGTGTACTTCGATAGTATTATTATTGTTAGTATTATTATCGGAAGTATTATTATCTTTGATAGTATTATTATTGGAAATATCCTGTATCTCTTCATTAATACTTTCATCTAAATAAAGAAATTATAAATAAATTTATTATTAAATAAATATTACATACATAACTAATATATAAACTTACATATACATTTTATTTTATTTTTTTTACTTACTTTTATTAGTTTCTACAGAGGATTGTAATTGAGAGGTAGCTCCGTATATATATTGTTGTGCAAAATCAGGATCTGTAATAAGACAAACTTTGTACATGCACATTTTTAGATTATTTGAGAAGTAAAATTAGATAATTAATTTGGTATACTAATTTTGTATTTTAATAAAATTTGTTTAATTAAATATTACATTATATATATATTCAATTTACCACTTCGAAGTCTTTGATGAATTTGGGGAGTTTCAGTAATGTTATATATAACACCATCAATAATATATTGTTCCTCTTGGAAGTCCATATTTCAGGCACTTACAAACTCTGTATTATATTACGTTAAATACTAGTCTTAGGGCCAATTCCACAAATTACTTTAACTGGACGTTCACATTCAGATTGCGACAGTGTCCTTTTTCCAGTTGATGATACAATGCTTACAGAGGACATGAATGGCTTTTCAGCTAGTAAAGTATTCATATGCTGAAAAAAGATTTTAATTAACAAGTTACTTATATAGATTAAATATTGTCGAGACAATTCCATAAGTTAAATAACTTATATAGAGAAATATGTTTGAGTTTAATTAACGATACCCAATAGGAATATGTTTGTTTAATATAAAACAAATTGTGCATAAAAAAACGTGATTTTAAAGGTAGTATGGGCAGGACTCAGAGATAGAGTCTTTCGTTCACGAAAATAAAGTTTAATACAACTCTTAAGACTAATACAAATAATCTGTAGGTCGGTAGTTAGATTTAGCACAAGCAACGATATCCAAAGTATCCACACGCAATGGATTTAGCAAATTTGCGGAATGTCAGCCAATACAAAATACTCAATACAAAAAAATTATAACATCGGTTATACAGCCTATGATAAGATTTTCTTTGCATTGACTAAAGTTTAAGGTTATGTATCTATCTAACTTAAATTTAAGATTAATACTTATGTATTGAAACGTACGAAAGAGCTTGTACGATGAGTATTCTCCGAGAGTCAATTCCTTTATCAACTTCTTCACAATGCTGTTCACGATAAAAATAAAAATATTAAAAGAGTTATGAATATCCGTCTTAAAAAGAATGAAACGTGAAAAGTAACGTTCATTTAAAATTTATTCAGACAAATTTGCATAGCTGCATAATCATATGCATAATGAAAATTATCTAATTGCTTGCATGTAATTATGTAGCTGTGCTAATTTGTTGGTTAGGCTCTTACCGATGCGACAACACAACGTTCCTTTTGGACGCTTATACGCATAAAGCGCTCACGCTTTCGCTGCCCTACCTCGATGGAATAAGCGTTTGTGAGCACGAGTTATGACGTCACGCTGACGTCATCAATGTTCTTACAAGCGCTCACAGCCCCAAAAGGAACAGCGTAAGCAACGCTTATAAGCGCTTTAAGCGTGTAAGCGCCCAAAAGGAACGCACCCTAGATCGTTCGAAATACGCGCGCGATATCGAAACTGGCGATACCTGCGCCGCCAGTGTCAAAAAAGTGAAAGGGACATTTTCTCTGATCACGTGATATGGCATGAGAGACGGTCGACGTGGAAGAAGAAGAAGAAGGAGTATCTTAAAAATAAATTTTCCCATTTGGACTTTGCGTCGCAATATCTCCGCTCGTAGGGCACGTAGCGGAATATTATAAGAGAAACCCCCCCCTAATTGGACCCCAAGCTATCGATCAAGCCTACTTAGAACTTGATCCGTTCACTCGTTATCGAGATCTCAACATCTCGTGTACTCGCAACCCGTCGCGTCGCGTAAAAGAGTCACGGTGCGGTCTCGCTCCGCGTGTACTTGGCGCGAGACACTACCGTGTCTCTTGATTAACGAGCGGTAGTGTATACGTTCAAAAATTCATGTGTTTTATATTTCGTGCTTAAGGTATGAAAAATACAGAAAATAAAAAAGAGAAAAAAAAGAGAAAAATTTTGTTGAATAGAAAGTGAGAAAATGACAGAAAAATAGAGATAGAAGGAGAGAAAGGTAAAGATAGAGAAGGAAGAAAGAAAGAGAAGGGAAGAGAAGGAACAATAAAGAGAAAGGTATACAATATTATAAAAATATTTAAATTTAGTACATCTGCAGTATAACGCTAATCCCTCCGTTTTTTTTTATATTGTTAATTTTGCACCATAAAAAAATTTCGAGAAGGAATATTGTTGTTCATGTTCCGTTCGTTTAAAGTTTATAATATTTAAAATATCACAATGTGTCGATAAGTAAAAAAATAACAATTTATAAATATATCATCTTTCTCAGTTTTGTATATTAATATCTACCGATTATCTCGACTGTATTTAATTTAAAAAATGTTTTAAATAAAAAATATTTCTTCTTACTTCTATTTTCGCATAAAACGTTAAAAAATAAGGTTTCCATTTAAAAAATAAAATTGATTTTTATTTGACCTGTATTTCCACCATCGCCTGTTTTTTTTATGCATAATTATTAGTAGATATTTATCAATTTGGGTTTCTCATAGAGAAAGCTTTATGAGCGAAATAAAATGTTGCTTAAGCAACGTGCAAATTTATAATTTGCATATTTAAATATTGTGAGGAAATAATGTTCAAATTAATAATTTGCAAACTTAAATACTATGAGAAAGCAATGTGCAAGTTTCTACTTGCCACACTTAAAAATTATGAGGAAGCAATGTGCGAGTTTATACTGGCACATTTTCTTTAAATCTTTTTTACCCTTATTTCATATATAATTCTTTAAAATTTGGTTAATCAGTTCTTGAGTTACAAATGTTTGAAATTTCGGAAAATCCGTACATACATAGAAACCTTATTATGTATGGTCTAATCAACCAAATTTTAAAGAATTATGTATAAAATAAGGGGTAGAAAAGAGTAAAGAATATCACAGAATTATAAAAAGTTGCTAATAATTAATACTAAATTGTCCAAAAACATCAACTTTTCTAAAAAGTCTCAAGCGGTTGAGATTTAAGGTATAGTCTTTAAGAGTTAAAGTTTTATAATATTGACAATTTTTCTAATTTTATTATATTATTTAGTCCTTTCTACCCCTATTTCATATAGAATTCTTTAAGATTTAGTTAATTAGTTCTTGAAATACAGACGTTTGAAATTTCGGGGAATCTGTACGAATATAGGACCCTTATAAAGCTGGATCTAATCAACTAAATCTTAAACAATTATATATGAAATAAGGGTAGAAAAGACTGAAGAATATAATACAATTAAAAATAGACCAATATCTCAAATATTAAGAAAGTTACAGCGCAAAACAGTTTTCTGAAAAAATGAAAACCCCCCTGAAATCTATACCGTTTGACGGTTTTTAAGAAAATTAGAGGAGAACATATTTTTTATGATATTTTATTTGTGTGCAAAATTTCAGCCCGGTATCTAAAAAATTGCAGAAGTAAATGCGCGTTTACAAAAAAATCCGTACACACACACACTCACACACGTACATACTTCCGGACATTTTCTACTAATATGATTTCTCGACATTTTGGAACATTCTAAACCTATTTCCATCAAAATCTCGAATTCTTTTTACCATCACAAAGCTTCCTCTATGAGGAAGTAAATCAAAATGTTTATTACATTTTTAAATAACAAGAATAAAAAAAATAAAATAAAAATAATATTTTTTAGTAGTAATGTAACAATACTTTTAACACTTAATATAATATAATAATATTTAATGTTATAAAATATTCAGACTGAGTGTTCAATTATACTACTTTTTTCATGTTATTTTAGCACACTTTTAACCGACTTTAAAAAGAGAATGTTCTCAATTCGACGAGCATATATGTGGGTATGTCCATGATTTTCTTTGAAACTACTGGACGGATTTGAACGCGGATTCCACTGTTCTATAGAGTAATCTTCCAGGAAAATTTTAGTACATAAAATATCGTGTTAGTACATACATCAAGGTACGGAGCAGTAAGAAAATATGCTATAATAATTATAAGCAATCGAGTAAGCAACTAATGAATTAATATTCTTTAATCATATTAAATGAATAAAGCACTAAAAAAGTATAAAAAAAAATTTTTTTCTAATAAAACCGACTCCAAAAAGCTCTAAAAAATAAGAAAAAATGTAGTTTTTTTATTTTTATTTTATTTTTTCTTACTTTTTACAGTTTTTTTTAAGTCAGTTCTATCTTTCTTTTGAACAATTTTTTAAATTTTAATTGTTTCTTTTATTTTTTTAAAATAGATTTATATATCAATTTCTATGTGACATAACAGTCACGTGTAAAATTTAATTTTATGATAAAAAATTAAATATAATTTATTTTTAACCGACTTTAAAAAGGAGGTTCTCAATTCGGCGAGTATGATGTATGTGGATATGTCTACGATTTTTTCTGAAACTACTGTATGGATGCGGTTTTCACTGTAGAGCAATCTTTGCTCCGGAAAGTTTCAGTACATAAAATATCGCGTAAGAATATCAGGGTACGGAGCAGTAAAGAAATTACGCATACTTAATAATTACAAGCAAATAATAAATTATTATTTTTGATTCGTATCAATTGAATAACGCACTAAAGAAGTATGAATTAAAAAAAAACTCTTTTAATAAAACCGATTTCAAAAAAGCTCTAAAAAGAATGGAAAAAATTAAAAAATAAAGGAGCTTTAAAAAGTATGAAATAATATTTTTAAGAATTTTTTTCAATGTTTTGAAGTCGGCGCCAAATTAATAATATAATTACTAAATCAATTTGGCGTCGACTTCAAAAAATTGAAAGGAATACTTATAGCGTTTTTCTTTAGCAGAAGAACTGGTGCGCACTCAGTGCACATTAAAGCCGTCGTACACAAATCAACGTAAAGTATATGTTTAATATAAACGGATTAAGTCACAAAATCCTCAATATTCTTTATTGCACTATTTGGTAAAATATGTATTGGGTATTTTATCAGTCGAAATATTTGCATTTTACTTTAAATATTAGAGATTAAATCAGTATACAACGGCTTTAATGTGCACTGAGTGCGCACTAATTTTGCCAATAAAAAACGCTATTAAAAATATCATTAATTTGGCGCCGACTTCAAAAAATTGAAAGAAATTCTTAAAAGTATCATTTCATACTTTTGAGAGCTTCTTTATTTGTTTTGCTTCTTCATATAAAGGAAGCTTTGTTTTTGTAAATTCGTATATGAACCTTTGATTGCGTATAAAGTTGGCTCTAATCAACCAAATTTAAAAAAATTATATATAAAATAAGGGTAGAAGAAACCAAAGAAAAGATTGTTTTTTTAGTTTTTAATGTCAATATGTTCAGAGTGTTTTAAAACGTCGAAATATTGCATTAAAAAAAATGTCGGTATGTGTGTATGTATGTATGTATGTATGTATGTATGTATGTATGACTGTGCCAAATTTACAGAAATTTCTATAACTCCCGAACAGATCAACCAAATCTTAACGAATTATATATGAAATCCCTTATAGAAAAGTAGTACTAAAGTACTCGCCAAAATATTACTGCCCAGTATTTACAGTAATTTATTACTGTGTACTTTTAGTACTTTTTTCTGTAAAGTACTAAAAGTACACAGTAATAAATTACTGTAAATACTGGGCAGTAATATTTTGGCGAGTACTTTAGTACTACTTTTCTATAAGGGATAAGGGTAGAAAAACTGAAGACTATAATAGAATTAATAAAAATTGCTAATAATAAAGGGGTTACCGATTTATATCTAAAAGAATCTACATGATTGCCCTAATTTCCGTAAATTTTGAGATATCAAGCTTAATTTTTTTAGAAATTCCTGTGTGCTTTAACTTTCGCAAATATTGAGATATCGGGATTAATTTTAAGAGCAGAGCCAAGAGACAGTGGAGAGGAGAGAGAGGAAGAGGGAGAGAGAAGAGAGGGGGAGAGAGAGAGAGGGAGAGAGAGTGGAAGGAAAGAGGGAAAAAGAAAGGGAGAGAGAGAGAGAGAGAGGGAGGGAGGGAAATGAAGAGGAAGGGAGAGAGGGAGAGAGGAAGAGAAAGAGAGAGAGATTGATTGATTGATTGATTGCGAGAGAGAGAAAATTAGTGAGAATAAGAAAAAATGGCTGTAAAATGCGAAGAGACAGAATTAGGTCGACAGGATATGAATTTAAAAAAATGGATGAGGATAAAATTGAATAATAGGACATGAACAAAAATCAGAGAGAATCAGAGAAAATAAAAAATATGAGAGAAATGAAGAGAAAACAATGAGCGAAAATGAAACATTATGAGTGAGAACAAGTAAGAATAAAGAAGAATGAGAGATGATAAAGCAGTAAAATGCAATAAAATTAGAAAAATAATGCAGAATAGATGAGAATGAAGGGAACTATATAAAGATAGTGGAAGAAGACTACATAAAGATAGTGGTGAAAGAACGTAACTGAGAGTGAATCAAATAAAATAAAACAATATGAAATAGAATGAGTAAGAATGAAAAAGATTGAAAAAATACAAGGAAGTTTGAAAATTTCGGGATAATTGTAAATAACAAGACGGGAAACACAATTTTCTCTTATACGTAGTTTATTCTTAACCGTTCTCTTCTACGTCAAGTACACACAGAGGTAACTCGACTAGTGCGCTCTCGTGTGCAGTTGGGCACGAACCAAAAACATATGTAAGAAGGAGACTAGCAGGAGTAGGCGCCTTCTATATCTAACACTCCCTCCCGAATACTTCTGCGTTGTCTGGTCATAATAATACTTATAGACTTATCTTAACTAATCTCGTTCAGTCTTCCACCTAATTATCTCCTGTGAAAACATAAGAAAAGTTCAATCAGATTAATTATTTACATTCATGATTTTGTTGACTAAATTCTTATGAAGATCAAAGGCAAGAGGTTTTGTTAGCACATCTGCAAGTTGATCTTTTGATCTAACCCATTTAACAACAATCAAATTCCTCTTAACACACTCCTTAATGTGATGGGCTTTCACCTCAATGATATGCCTTAGCTTATTTCCCCCATTGATTTCAGCCCCGGTTGCTGCCGCTCTGTTATCGCACCATAAAGTCATTGGCAAGGGAGGATTAATTAAAATCAGATTTAAAGAATTATAAATCGACAACATCTCTTGACTCGCCTCACTCATCGCAACATACTCCGCGTGACAGGTTGATAGAGCTACATACGACTGTTTGTGTGTCTGCCAAATAATCGCGTCGCCAAATAATTTAATCACGAAACCACTCGTTGTCAGTGAATTTTTACAATCGGCAAAACTTGAGTCTGAATAAGCCTGAATATCATTCACTTCGCCTGTATATCTTAATCCTAGAGATTTTGTACCCTTCAGGTACCTAAACACCCTCTTTATCATTTTCCAATCTTCCTCAGTAGGATTTACCTGATGTCTACTCAAAACATTTACTGTATACGAAATATCAGGTCTCGTTGCACCTGCCAAGTACAGTAAGCTACCTACTGCCTCTCCGTATGGAATATTTTCTCTCGATTTAGTCATTTCTAATATCTTCTCATCTGGATCTGACTCTCTCATCTTTCTTTCATGATTTGCAACCTGAGTAGTGACCATAGGAGTTCTCTGTGCATGAGAGTCATCAAGTCCGAACCTGACCAAGATTTTCTCAATGTAATTTTCCTGAGTTAAATCAATCACTTTGTTCTCTCTATCTCGTCTAATTGAAAGGCCAAAAAATTCCTTTGGCTCGCCTAGAATTGTCATTTCGAACTCAATGCTCAACTTTGTCTTCACTTCATTCAATTTTTTCTCATCATTACTCGACAGCAGGATATCGTCTACATACAGAAGTAAAACCATAAATTTATCTCCTTCTCTCCAGATAAATAGGCATGGCTCTAAATTAGAGTTTTTCAACCCCATCTTTAGAGCCACCTCAGTGAATTTGTCATTCCACCGTTTGGGACTGATCCTCAGTCCATAGAGAGCACGCTCCAACTTGCACACCATTTCTCTTCTTTCTTTATCTGTGTGGACTGTTCCATCTGGGATTTCCATGAAAATCTCCTCATCTATCACTCCATTGAGAAATGCTGTCTTCACGTCTAGCTGACACACGTCCAAATCGTACTTGTTAATTATGGCTATTACAGCTCTCACCAGTGGCAGTCTCGACACAGGAGTAGGGCTTCAATATACGATCGAATCTGACGCTATCCGGATACCCGATTATTCAAACAGCGAAAACAAGTGACGCTTCAAAACCGCAATATTCGGGTTATTCGCGGATCCGCAGATACCCGAACATTTGAAGCGTCGGATCCGGATCCGCGGATCCGAATCTACGTTCGCGGCGAAGTCGACCGCAGTCGCCTAGCAACTTAGAAAATTTTACAATGAACAAATTGATATCTTTTATCTGCTATCACGACATAATCTGAGATAATTGCCGGGAATCGTAAATTACTTCTGCTAAGAATTTGTGTCTGAAATTATCGTAAGTTTTATTTTATTACGTTTACACTATACATTTGGTTATATTTCACAAAAGTTCTCTCCGTATTTTTCTTTCACTCGCATTTATACAAACTAAATAAAATATTCACATATATTCACATATTCGTTAATTCCTACCAATTATTCGAGAGTCTTCGGCTATCATAAAATCTTGAAAACAGTTACTCTATATTCGTAACACTTTCTTACATCTATCGACTTTACACGGTATCGCTAAGTCCTGAGCAGAATATAATATAAAATATTTTTTTCTTCTATAAAGTATTGCAAAGTTGTGAAGGGCAAGCTCAACATGTTAAGCAGTTGGGTATGGAGGCATTGCGAACGTTCGGCGGATGGTTCGGAAGCAACCTGCAGAATCTGCGATATGGTGCTTCGTACAAAAGGATCAACATCGTCGATAAATAAACATTTACGAGTTGTTCATGGAATGAACATCGAAGACAGTGCAGAAAACAGAAAACGCAGGTTCGGAAAGCATTCTATTATAAAATATTATTTACAATAATGTAGATATTTTTATATTCGAAATGGATATTTGGTAGCAATTTATGCAATTTTATTTATCTGAAGTGGCATAAACTAACGTAGCAAGTCCTTTATGGAAAAAGCAACTGCGGTTGCAAAAAAAACTACAGCAATTATTGTAATATTTATTATAGTTTCGTATACTTTTTTCGCAATTATAGTAGTCTTTTCTGTGGCATTTCTCCGTAAGGGATTTTTTGCACGGTCCTTTTCTTTCTAAGAATAATATTTTCCTTCATAATCCTCTCCTTTTCTTTTCTTTCCTTTCAGTCATACTGACAACACAATTCAAGATGACCTATCCTATATCCAAGAAAACAATCTCTATATTGCGAGCTCGTCATCAAATGAATGTACTCTGAATAATCAAACATCCGAAAATACTTCACCTAGCGATTGCGTACTCAAAACCTCCGTACGGTCGCAACAGAAACGTCGGTTACTCCATCGAAGTTCTTACGGACAGGTTAACGCTAGTTCACGGCCATGTAGTTCAGAAAGAGCTGAGCTCCTTGACAGAGCTTTAATTAAAATGGTAGTGTCGAATCAACTATCGCTTTCATTCATCGGTAATAACGGATTTCGCGATTTTATGAAATTAGTCGAGCCAAATTACAAAGTGCCATGTGAAGCAACATTTAAAAATAGGTTAATGCTTGTTTACGACGATGTAAGCTCGCAAATTAAAGCAGAATTAAATGCTGCATTATCGGTGTCTTTCTCAACCGATGGCTGGACCTCTAGATCCGAAGATTCCTATATCACTGTAAATGCTCATTTTATAAATGACAAATGGGAAGGAAAGTCCTACAATTTAATCACGACGGCAATGGACGAAGCACATACAAGTGCAAACTTAGCTAGTAAAATTAACTCCATTATAAGTGACTGGGAATTGACGGATAAAGCAATGGCGATTGTCACCGATAATGCAGCAAATATGCTCGCAGCTCTCAAAAATATAGACGCTGAAGTGAAATCAGGCACATCTTGTGCAGCTCATACTCTACAATTAAGTATAAAAGAAGGTCTAAATGATTCTACGATACATCGAATTTGTTGTACTGTCAAAAAAATTGTATCTCTGTTCCATCATTCGTATAAAGCAAACAATGCACTTCAAGAACAACAAAAAATACTTGGATTAGCTGTTTTAAAATTAATTCAAAGTTGCCCTACGCGATGGAACTCAATATACTTCATGCTTGAGCGCTTGCTTCAGAACAGGGTTCCTGTTGAAAATGTTCTAGCGAATAGAAAAATAAACATATAACAATTGCCAAGAGTCTGAATCTCAAGATCAGTTGACTGAACACAAGTATGGCTGATCTCAAGATGAACGATCATGCAAGATATCGGAACACACGACCCCTCCCATGAACGTCCCAGCCGGAGAGCTCGTGTAATACTGAACACAAGTATTCACTCGCTGACCAACTGTTCAGAGTTTCAAAATTATTTGTATTAATTGTTCTTTTAATTTTACTTTGTAATTTAATTAACTGTTAAGTGCATATTTTAGTAAGTGATATATGCTAGCCTATTATCACTTAAGCACTTTTATTTATTTGCATGCAATTCTCTTCTTCTCATCTCAACATTCTAATCTTACTATAGAACACTCATCTTACCAGTTCTGTAAACATTGCCTGCATCTGGAAGGATTCACACTGTCTCTCCCTTAATTTCCAGAGCTACATTTTCACCTTTGTGATTCGTGTCCAGGCTGAATTTGGACGATAAATCCTTCCACAATTCAGCCAGCTGTTCTTCTGTTAAAATTTTAACATTAAATTTTTATTTTTTATTTGATTAACCTTTCGATCGATCTCTATTGTTTAATCCATACAATTATTTGTGCACGTGCATTTATTAAAACTTTACTGCTCTTCATATTTTCGCGCCTCGCATCTTATTGCTCTTAAGTTTTGTGACGGAGCGTACTGGCACACACGCACGCGGAGATGGGTCGCTGCAGTCACACTTCTTCGTTCCCTCTCCACGCCGTGCGCGCAGCCACTCCGTGTCACTATGCTTTGTTACTAACTAATTCTTACATTCATTTTAATTTTCATTTTCGACACTTCCTAATTTTCTCTCTCTATTTTTCCTAAATCGTTACGTTTAAAATTTACTTAATTAGTTATATTTATCTCAATGTCATTTTTCCATTCGTTGGCCATTTTTCGATGCCATGACGTCACACCACTTTTTCCGCCTAATACTTGTTGCTGGGTGGACGCCATTTTTGATGATAAAATGGCACTTTTTACTTACCCAATTCTTCGACTCTCTCATCGCTCGAACTCGCCTTTTTCTCTTCTTGATTTTCCATTTTCTTTATTTTCCCGTTAAAGGTTTGCGCAGTGGAAGCGTGCTGGGCCCATAACCTTTCGGGATAATTGTAAATAACAAGACGGGAAACACAATTTTCTCTTATACGTAGTTTATTCTTAACCGTTCTCTTCTACGTCAAGTACACACAGAGGTAACTCGACTAGTGCGCTCTCGTGTGCAGTTGGGCACGAACCAAAAGCATATGTAAGAAGAAGACTAGCAGGAGTAGGCGCCCTCTATATCCAACAGAAAAATAAAATAATATGTGATTCATTAATAAGAGAGGAAGAGGAACTTTCGGTGTAGGAATGAAAGCGTGTGGTTAGCGGAAGGATAAAACGGAGAAGGAGCTCAAAAAGATGACAGGTAGAATAGGTAAGGTGGCTAGCACAGGAAGAGAGAGAGAGAAGTGCGAGTTTATGTAGTGAGGGGAGTATAGATAATTATTTTGAAAGAAAAAGAGAGGAAGGTGGAAGAGGAGAGGAGAAAGAAGCGTTTAAAAAGAGTAGAAAAATGGTGAGATCGCCAGAGGGGAAAGAACAGATGATAGAAATAATGAGTAAAATGATGGAGGAAATACGGGAATTAAGGAAAAAACAGAGCAAGAGATAGAAGGTAGAAAGCAAGAAAGAGAGAGAAATGATAAAAGATGAGATTAGGAAGATGAGGGCGGATGTGGAGGAGAGAGAAGTGGAATCGTAGAAGGAAAGGGAAGAATTGAAGAAGGAGATAGGAGAGTTGAGAGAAAGGCTGGAGAGTATAGAGAAGGAGAGAGATGGGAGGAAGGAAGGGCAGGGAAAAGTGAAAAAAAAGGAGAGTGGGAGATAGGAAAAAGAGATAATTAAAGCAATGGAAGCGAAGGTAAGAGAGCTGGAAAGATAGAGAGAGTTAGAAAAGAGAGACAGAAAAAGGAACAATGTAGTAGTGAAAGGGGTGGAGGTAGAGGAGGGAAGGCGAAAGAAAGCGATAGAGAAGCTATGGCTAGAGATGGGGGTGGAGGGAGGAATAGAGGAAGTAAATAAGATAGGAAGAAAGACGGGGAAAGAGAAGATGGTTTCAGTTAAGCTAAAAGATAGAGTAAGAAAAAGAGAGGTAATGCAGAGGAAGAATGTGTTAAAAGGAAGGATGAAAAGAATAGAGGATGACATAACAATGAATTTAAGGAAAGAAAAATGCAATGGAACCTAGAGAGGATAATTGAAAAGGAGAGAAGGAATAGGAGGAGAGCCTGGGTAAAGTACGGAAAGATTTGGATAGAGAAATGAGAGAAGAGCAAGAAAAAGGAGGGGTGAATAGGAGGAACAGAGGAGGAGGAAAAGAAGAGAGGGAGACGAAAAAATGAAAAAAGACGGTAGTGAGGTGGAAGGAGAAACAATAAGAGGGGAGGACTAAGAGAAGAGGAGAAAAAGGAAGAGTAGGGAGGGAGAAAGTGTGGTAAGGCAGAGAGAAGGGAGGGAAAGGAGTCAGAGAGAGTGGGGAAAGTAAGAAGGAGTGAAAGAGAAGAAAAAGAGGGGAGAAAGGAGGAAGGGGAAAAAAAGAATGCAGGAGAGAAGAGGGGAGAAAGAAACGGGAAGGAAGTCTAAAGATAGGCTTTTGGAATGTAGCGGGAGTGAAGGGAAAACAGGAAGGGTTTTGGGAAAAGATAAAAAATTGGGATGTTGTGGGGTTGGTGGAGACGTGGCTGGAACAGGAGAAATGGGAGAAAATGAAGAATAGGGTGCCAAAGGAGTTCAACTAGAGGATACAGAGTGCAAACAAAGAAAGAGTTGGAAGAAAAGGAAGGGCAATAGGTGGGATAATGATGAAAGTCAGAAAAAAGTTAAAAGAAAAAAAGAGTGGGTGGAGGGGAGGGTTTAATGATTATGAAAGTAAGATGAAAGGAGAAATGGAAATTGGCAACAGTTTACGTAACCGGCAACTTGGACAAGATAATGGGTAACATAAAATCGGTATAGGAGAAGGAAGGGAAAAAGGAGAGATGGATAGTGAGTGAAGGGTGATTTCAATCCCAGACAGCACACAATATCCTATGAATGTCCATTTCATGTCCGAAATGCCCATGAACGTTATATGAATATATATGAATATATATAGCATATTGGTGTTATTGGGGATGCGAAAACAGGGGAGAAAGGAGCGCTGGAGGATGGAAGAGGGAGTTGAAAGAAAATTGAAAGGTAAAATGATAAATAGGCAAGGGGGAGGGCTGATTAGGTAAGTGGAAAAAGAAAAGTAGAGAATTATAAACAGAACAAAAAAGGGAGATGAAGAGGGGGAAGTAACTTACAGGAGGAAGGGGGGAAACAGTGATCAATTACTCAATAGGAGATGGGAAGGCTTGAAAAAGAGTGACAAGATTGGAGGTGGGGTGTGAGGTAGATTCGGATCACTAATCAGTAGCAATACGGGTGGATAAAGGGGGGGTTGGTAAAAGAAGAAAGACAATAGCGAAAGAAGAGGGGTGGGTGGAAAAGACGGACTGATCGGAAGAGGCGAGAGAGTAGTTTAGAAAAAGGACGGAGAAAATAGAAATAGGTAGAAGGGCAATAGACGAAGAGGTCGAAAAGTTGACAAAAAAAATTAAGAGGAAAGTAACGGTGAGAAGAGTAAAAAGAGGGGCAAAAGGAAAGAGAGGATGGTGGGATGGGGACTGTAGAAAGATAAAGAAGAAGGTAAAAATGTTATTGAGAGACTAAAAAAGAGAAAGAAAACACAAAGAATATTATAAGAGAGAAAAAAAGGAGTATAAAAAATGTGTAAAAAGAAAAAGAAAGAAAAAAGGAAAAATCTACTAGAAGAGGCAAGAGAGGCGAAAACAGAGAAGCAAGTGCGGAAAGTAATAAATGAGGAAAGGAAAAAAGGGGTAGAAATTAATAAGAAAATAACAATAGAGGAGTGGGATAAATACTTTACAGAGATGTTAGAAGGAACGAAACACAAGCGAAGGAGAAGGAGAGGTGACAGAGCAGGGGGCGGAAAGAAAGTAGAGAAAGGGGAGGAGGTAGAGAGAGTGCTGAAAAAAGGTAAAACGGTGGGAGAGGACAAGATAGGAAATGAAGTGTGAATTTATGGGGGAAGTGGTTTAAGAAAGGAGTTATGGGAAATAATATGCAGAAGAGTATGGAAAGGAGAGGGTTTCTCAGAAGCGTGAAAGGACGAAGTAGTGATTCGGATAACGAAAAAAAGGGGAAAAAGAGGTGAGTAAGCATAGAGAAATTACGCTGATGCCGACGGCGTACAAAGTGTATACGTCGGTATTAGCAAATAGGTTGAGGGAAGAGATGAAGGAGAAGAAGATGATACCAGGAAGCCAGGCAGGGTTTAAGAAGGGGAGATGAGTGGTGGACAACGTTTACACACTGCATTATGCGATAGGGAAGCGATTAAAGAAGAAAAAGAAGGTGGCTGCTTTTGTAGATCTAAGGGCGGCATTTGATTCAGTAGACAGTAGGGTTTTGGAAAGATGTACGAAAAAAACAGGGGTGAATGAGAGGTTGAGAAAGAGGATCATGGAAATATACGAGAAAACAAGAAATGTAGTAAGGGTGGAGGAAAAATACAGAAAAAAATTTTGAGTTCAATGCTGTTCAACTTACTGGTGGCGGACATATAGATAAAGCTGGGAAAAGATAGAATGGGAGGGGTACAAGTAGGAGAAGAAAAACTAAGGATACTATGGTTAATGGTATGCGGACGATGTAGTAATTCTAGCAGAGGATGAGTTGTTGAATAGGTTAGACAGGTATTTAGAGAGGAAGGGGTTGAAATTGAATGTAGACAAGACAAACATAGTAAAATTTAGGAAAAGAGGTGGAGGCAGAAGAAAGGAGAAATGGTGATGGAAAGGTAAGAAATAAGAAGAAGTGAGGGAGTTTAAGTATCTAGGATTCAGTTGAAAGGGGGCAGAAGTCAAAGATGAGGGAGAGGGTAAAGAAAGCAATAGGGTAATGAGAAGAGGGGGAAGTGGAGAAAGGGAAAAAGATAGGATGGGAGGAAGTAGAGAAAGTGCTGAAAAGAAATTACTAATAATTTATTATTAATTTATTTGTTTAATAATTTATGGTATTATAAATAAGTTATTTAATGTTATAAAAAGCTAAAAAAGGAAATATTAATCTTGCTCAAAAATATTTCAGAGATGTACTTGGTTTTATTGTGGTTTTTTTTTCATTATTAATTAGCTAAACTTAATTTATAATTTTAATTAACGTAATAAAATAAATACAAAAAATTTATTAAGTTCAATAGTTTATTAGGATTTGGCTCGCGGCTTAGCTTGCCCCCCCCGGTCGTCAGACCAAGCGACCGACGAAAAAATTTCCCGTTCGCCCCGGTAAAGAAAAATCGCCCCGGTAACGAAAAACTATACACTCTATATGCTAAGCCGGAAAATTCTACCCCTATTTTATATGTTTTTAATACAAAATCTGTCCAGCCGTTCTTGAGTTATAAATGGTGTAACTAACCCGACTTTGTTATATATATATATATATATATATATATATATATATATATATATATTATAGTAAAATAAAATAATGATGCTATATATATATATATATGGCATATATATATGATATATATAGCATATATATATATATATATATATATATATATATATGGCATATATATATGCTATATATAGCATCATTATTTTATTTTACTATAATATAGCATTTTTTATATTTTTTGTAACTTAAAAAAATATGCATATTAGAAAAGAAACATACAATATGCTTATAATTAGCAATAAAATAAAATTATTATAAAAATATTTAAAAAAATAATATTAAGAGAAGTAGGACCGTTACAATATACAATCAAATTAGAATAAAATGCCATACGGCACAAGCTTAGATCTTCGACAGCCTAATATTAATTTCTGTGTGTATGTATACATATATTTTTTCAACTTATTTAACTGCGCGCCGATTTTTTGTCGGACTTGACTGAAACACAGCTATTGTTGAAACATTAAAACCCTTTCCTCCCCGGTATTAAATCGACTTTATTTAATTACATAAATTAATTATCTAAAAATAATAATAATTTATTTAACGGAATGTGACGGAAAATGAGAAAGAAAAGTGGACACACAATAAGGGGAAGGTAAGATTGTACTAATAGATTATACTTTAATAAATGAAGAAAAAGAATAGGGGAATTATAGGGGTGGTGGAAATAAGAGAAATGGAGGTGAAAAACATTGAAAGTGTAAGTGGAAGGATAGAAGAAGAGATAGTGAAGAGTTAAAAAGAACTAAAGAAGAAAAAGAAAAGGAGGGATAATGGAATAATGAATGTGAAAAATAAGGAGGAAAAGAGAAAGATGGAGAGCTGAGGAAAAGGAGAAAAAGAGAGATACCGGATGAAAAAATTAGAGTGTAATAACTCTTATATGAGAAATAAAAAAAAGAAAAAACAAAATATGAGAGAGATAAGTACGTTAAGTAAGCAGAGATTGAAAAGGAATGGGAGGTGACGATTAGATATTAGTATAGTACAGGAGAAAAAGGAATGAATTAACAGAGAGAAAAATAGTGGAATGAGATAAATATTTTAAAATAAATAATAAAGAAATAAAGAAAAACAAAAAAATAAAGAAAAATAAGTAAATAAATAAACAGATAAATATAAATATAAATATAAATATAAATAAAAACAAAATATTAGGGATGGTAAAAATAAAAAAAAATGGCGGTGAAAAAGATTAAAAGAATGAAAGAAGAGATAGTAAAAAAAAGGGAGAGCGGGAGAAGGAAAAGCAAAGGAGGTATAGTGGGATAAAGAATGTGAAGAGTAAAGTGGAAAAAAGAAAGATGGGAACGAAGAACGAATATGTAATAGATTACCTTTCGATAAATAAAGAAAAAAATAAGAAAAATTAGTAACAAAGAACGAGTATGTGATAGATTATCTTTCAGTAAATAAAGTAAAAAATAAAGAAATTAGAGGTGGTGGTGGAAATATTGAAAAAAATGGAAAAAGAGATAATTAGTGAAGAAAAAGGAAGAATGGGAGAAGTAAAAGCAGAGGGGTGATAACGAATGTGAAGTGTAAGGAAAAAAATGAGAGCCGAGGAAGCGAAGTGTGATAAGTCTTATGCGAGAAGTAAAAAAAAAGAAGAAAACAAAATATGGGAGAGACAGATATGTGAAGTGAGCGGAGAGAAAAAAGAAGCAAGAGGTGACGAATGGACATTGGTACAGTGGATGAGAAAGGGAATAGATTTTAACGGAGAGAAATGGTGATGTGGGATGAGTGTTTTAAGGTGAATGGAACGGAAAAAAATTAAAGCGCGCGCGTAGCGCGCGTGTGTGCTAGTATATTAAAAATATTATATGCATACAATAACAATTCATATTAAATATTTTTAATTATTTATTTAAATCTTTATAATATTTTATAGGAGTTATGCAAAAATAGTAGAAAAATCATAGGAAAAAAGAGAGAAAATTTGAAGCAATCAGAGGAAATACTTACAAACCCTTACAAAAAAGTATTACTGACTAAATACTTAAAATCTCAGTGATTTAATACTGTCAGTATTTATTTGGGAAATACTGAGAAAATACTGGTAGTGATAAATACTATAGGTGAGTAATTTAATACAGGCAGTAATACAATACTGAGCTGCCAGTATTTAATATTACCAGTAATTCACTACTGCGAGTATTTTTAATACAAACAGTAGCAGGGCTAGGCAGTAATAAAATACTAGGCTCGATGCTTATACCATTGCACTGCTAGAACATGAAAACATTTGATTAGAAGTTTATATATATAAAGAATTTTATTATGTTAATGAAAATATTAAAAAACCTGTATACATTATATTTATTTTGTTATACATTATATATTTGATTTTTGTTGTTTAGCAGCTAATGTACGTTGAGCATGAGAGCATAGGAAAATCTCACTCATGTGCTTCTTCAACTTGTCTTTGCTGTTGTTCGCACCCTTTCACTTTTTTGTATCGATAAGCCGTCGACTCACTGTTGAGCTTGGTTTTAATGGCTGCCTTTATTTCTGTTCGAAACTTCTCCTCAGTGGTTGGTGTTACTCCAAACTGATGTAGCACATAATCTGCCGAAACAAGAGCAAAAAGTATTTATTATACTTCTATCATCATAACGCATATATAATAATGTATCTACACATAAGAACTATATTGAGAGTTATAGCTATTATGCGTATATCCAACGAAACAACTATTAGGAAAATTTATTGTACCTGTTATAGCCTCTCTTGCAGCTGGATCCAACATTTTCTTCTGAGATTTCTGGTTAGTTTTAGCCAAGAAGTTGCATGTTTTTCCTGTTATGCTTGAGTGTGCCATCTCTTCCTGGTTAAACACTATACCCATTAGAGCAGCAGTGTAGGAGGAGACACCCTTCTGCTTGTTGAGGCGGCTCACCAGCTTCTTCTGAACCTTCCGCCCTTCAAAACTGATAGTCTGTTAGGAAAATTAAAAGTTAATTTATCTATTGCTGTAATGCATACACAAAAAAATTTAATTAACATATTTGCATGCAAAATAAATGAATACCTCCGGATTATCTTCAGGCGGTCTCTGAACGTCTGTAACAATTTGCACAGCATCCACCTCCAATATATTAGTAATTCCTCCATTAGCCGGTAACTCCTCCACTAATTGCAAGTCAGCATTTCTCAATGCAACATCATCTGCTACTGTAACTGGGGCCTAACAATTTAAACAATTAAGCTTATATATGTGCTCAACGCACAGCATATATTAAAAATAAACCAGTAAGTTATAAAGTAATCAATTAATGTTATTTCTGCAATTGAAAAAAATCTTCATATACTTGTACTTTACTGCTGGCATGAGAAGCAGGCAGAGTAGGAACACACGTTGTTTCCGCCACAGTGGCAGTAGCACTTGTCGTAGGAGTTTGGCAGAAGATATCCTAATACCTAAAAAATATTAGGTTTATTGTGCTCACACATTGAAACTAAATTATGTAAGTTATTTCGAAGTAATCATATATTAACTTTAAAAAAAAAAATCTTACAAATAAGGAAAGCTCATATAATAATCATGTAATTATCAAATTTAATATACTTGATAGCTATTGGGAATGGGCACACGGCCAATATGGCGGCCACAAGCCGGCTCATATACACGTGGAACATATATATGTGCTTACAAGCACATGTGTCTGTTCTCAATACTGAGTCATCATGGTTGTTGGTGCAAAATAATTTATTTGTCATACAGAAGTTTAGGAATTTATTTATTATATAGCCCTGGTAAAAATTTCGGACAGATACGGACAGAAACGGATAGAAATTCTATCTGTATCTAACTGTAAGCTGTCTGTTCTGTCTGCAGTAAATATTTGCGGATACCAATCCCATCTGTTTCTAACCGTACAACTGTTGTAACATAGAAAAATGTGATGAGATCTTATCCGCTTCTTTCCGCATCCTATCCGAGGCAACATTTTCAACTGTAAGTGTCTGCAATTACGTGTTACAACTCTAACTGTTTCTGTCCGCATCCTATCAGAGGCAAATCTTAACTGCGTCTACCTGCAATTACGTGTTACAATTCTAACTGTTTCTGCCCGCATCCTATCCGAGGAAAATCTTAACTGCTTCTACCTGTAATTACGTGTTACAATTCTAACTGATTTTGTCCGCATACTGTCCGAGGGAAATCTTAACTGCGTCTGTCTGCAATTTCGTGTTACAACTTTAACTGTTTCTGTCCGCATCTTATCAGAGGCAAATCTTAACTGCGTCTACCTGCAATTACGTGTTACAATTCTAACTGTTTCTGTCCGCATACTGTCCGAGGGAAATCTTAACTGCGTCTGTCTGCAATTTCGTGTTACAACTCTAACTGTTTCTGTCCGCATCCTATCAGAGGCAAATCTTAACTGCGTCTACCTGCAATTACGTGTTACAATTCTAACTGTTTCTGCCCGCATCCTATCCGAGGAAAATCTTAACTGCTTCTACCTGCAATTACGTGTTACAATTCTAACTGATTCTGTCCGCATACTGTCCGAGGGAAATCTTAACTGCGTCTGTCTGCAATTTCGTGTTACAACTCTAACTGTTTCTGTCCGCATCCTATCAGAGGCAAATCTTAACTGCGTCTACCTGCAATTACGTGTTACAATTCTAACTGTTTCTGCCCGCATCCTATCCGAGGAAAATCTTAACTGCGTTTACCTGCAATTACGTGTTACAATTCTAACTGATTTTGTCCGCATACTGTCTGAGGGAAATCTTAACTGCGTCTGTCTGCAACTACGAATCCTGTCTGTTTTTATCTGCATTCTGTACGCATCAGATGCTGACGGTATCTATTTGTAATTGCGGATACCGTATCCATCTGCATCTGTACGCAATGTCGACCTATAGAAATTTGTCTGCAACTATGGATACGATTCCTGCCTGTTTCAGATAGGAGTTGAATTTTTTCTTCAACGTTGCTGTTAGAGCGAACAGGATTTCGTTAGATATTACCAGCAACTATATAACAGCAACGTTGAAGAAATAGATTCAACTCCTATCTGAAACAAACAGGAATCGTATCCATATAGTTACAGACAGATTCCTATAGGTTGGCATTGCATACAGATGCAGATGGATGCGGTATCCGCAATTACGGATAGATACAGTAAGCATCTGATGCGTACAGAATGCGGACAGAAACATACAGGATTCGTATCCGTAGTTGCAGACAAATTCCTATAGGTCGACATTGCGTACAGATGCAGATGGATGCGGTATCCGTAATTACGGATAGATACCGTCAGCATCTGATGCGTACAGAATGCGGACAGAAACATACAGGACTCGTATCCGTAGTTGCAGACAAATTCCTATAGGTCGACATTGCGTACAGATGCAGATGGATGCGGTATCTGTAATTACGGATAGATACCGTCAGCATCTGATGCGTACAGAATGCGGACAGAAACATACAGGACTCGTATCCGTAGTTGCAGACAAATTCCTATAGGTCGACATTGCGTACAGATGCAGATGGACGACGATTCGCGACGACGCCGCTAGGCGGCGCATGATGAAAAGCGTTTCTCACATTTAAAATACAACCAGCCATAATATATAAGCAGGCGTTCTGTCAGGCGACAACCAGAAAAATTACAGTGTCGTAACTGGAGGAATCCCTTCTCCTGGCGTTTAAAGGTAGAATCTACCTGATAACTACAAACCTTCCACAATGTACATGTATTTGCAGTAATAAGAAATGAATAAAACGCATTTGCAGTTAGAAACGGATAGAGCGGGCAAATCATAATTGCATGCAAATGCAGATAGATATCCTGCCTGGTTTTGCAATCAGATGCGGATAGACATTCAAAACTGATTGCGTATAGAAACGGATAGGATTCGTAATTACGTTTGCGGATAGATTCGGATAAGTTCCGTTCCGTATAAATGCAGATAGATATTCTGTCAGGTTCCGCAATCAGATGCGGATAGACATTCAAAACTGCTTGCGTATAGAAACGGATAGGATTCGTAATTACGTTTGCGCATAGATTCGGATAAGTTCCGTTCCGTTAGGAATCAGTAGGATGCAGTTAGCCATGCATGCCATACCTATCCGCTTTTACGGCCAGAAGCCGATAGATTGCGTAACCTGTTCCTAACCGTATTTGCCCGTAATTGCGTGGATAGAAACACACAATTTTGCTGACAGAAACAGATAGGTGCGCGTTCTGACCGTTTCTGTCCGGAATTTTTACCAGGGAGTCTACATTGAGACATTAAAATGTAATTGTTCTTAGATTCGAGATACTTTGAGTGTACAAAAATCAAGTATATATGGATCTCACTATAGAGAATCAAATTATACGAATTAAATAAGAAATTTTGAAGGATATTATAAAAAAAGAAATACCAAGAGAAAAAGTATCAAGGTTAGTGGCTAACTTTAATTTTTATCTTTAATTTTAACTTTAATTTTTATTAACTTTTATTTACTACTACTATTAAAAAAAATTATCACACATGTACCTTATTGCTGGTATCGTGGATGTTGCTTTTTGTATGGCTCGTCATGGTGTTGTGGCTAGTGCTAATCCTGCTTTTACTATTGGACCGTGCTAAGAAGGCCAGTTTTTTCTTGAGCCTGTCAAAATCCTTGAGCATTGGTCCTAAAGCTGCAATTAGATAAAAGTTTTTAATTAAAAACACATCAAAGCATTGGATGTGGATCATGCACTATCCGCAATCTGTAACAAAATCCTGTTACCTTCATTTACACAGCGCAATGCCCTTAATCTCGTATTATCCAAGTGTAGCTTTTTTATGTCCAATTCTAGGACGTTAATCTTGTCCACAAGTCTGTCTTTGGACCATTTATATTTAGACTGGTTATCATCATCATCATCCTCATCGTCATCTTCATCATCATCCCAAATCTGTATAAAGATCCGACACCAGAAATAATTTAAACATATCGTAATATATGTTGCACGTATAAACTGGCCTTAAATAGTTGCGACTAAAGCACAATATTCCTACCTTCTGAATGACCGTACTTTTCTCATCCTTCTTATCAACGTCATTTAAACGGGACAAGATATGAGGCTGGGTGTTAGTTTTCTTAGTTTTCTTAGGAGCAGGTTGCCTCTGTTTCTTATGTTGATGGCCAGTAGTGTTATTTACTGTCTTTTTCTTCTTCTTCTTTTTTGTGATGTTGTCGTCACTGACCTGCTGATATATTGTATAGACTTATATAATAGACCGGCCCTGTCATAAGAGGCAGCATGGCAGCATTATTACGGTGCAGACATAGCCTCACTGGTACACCTCTCTCTTTCCTGCCTATAGACTTCTATTCTCACCAAGCGATCAAAAAAAGAGAGATGTCTACCAGTGAAGCTATGTCTGCACTGTTATGCTGCCAAGTTTGCCAAGCTGCTTCTTACGGCAGGGGCTGGTCTATCTATATAAGCCAATGTATATACCACATCCAACGAATAAAGTCTTTTCACATAATTGCAATAACACGCAGTAACCGGAATTAAAATGTACTTACATTTTTGGCGAGATCTGTAGGGTCTGATGATAATAATTCATCAATCTCCTGCAATGATGATAAATCACTTGTGTCTTGGTCGTCAACAGGACTCTTATGGCAAAGGACACGTCTCTGTTCCTTTGACGGATTTGCCACTCCATATCTTTGGATGTTATTTGCCTGTTGGCACATTACTGTCCACTCTGAAAGGAAATATGCAAAGTAGATATTTTCTCACTTAAAACACACATACACAAAGTAGGTAAAATTATGACAAAAATTAAGTAAAGTTAGCCCAATCCTATTGATGCCTATAATGAGCATTAATTAACTCTTTCTCAATTCGTATTTGATATAGCTACAAAAAACATTTGTTCGTATTTTTGTGCACATTAAAAAACAAATTAATCATAATATTTAGAAGAAATTTTGACATTTTAAAACTTTTAAGAACTTTTTTATTTGTTACTATTTAGCATTAAATTTTATTTTTATTGCAATCATGTACAATTTGCGTTGTAAAGTTATACATAAGACAAACCTTTTTTCTTACCTTTTTTGATTAATAAATCTATTTAAAGTATTTTAACAAAATTATAACTTTAAAACAATAAATGCGGCGCATTTAAAATAACTCTTATTATCGATTTATAATTGCGAAAAATAAAAGATGACAACATTCTAATATTTTATTGCAAAATTTGTAAGTATGCGTACATATTAAAATATACGCGTGTTAGATAGTCAATTGTAATTAACTGCAGTGGGAATGGAAGTTAATATAATTTATATCACACGTGCGTGGAAAGTGGCCCGGCGCGTGTTTTTTGTGCGACAAATAGCCAATTCCACACACGAGAAATTTTCCACTCGAAACAGTGCGGTATACCGGACTGTCGTTTCGAGTGGAAAATTTCTCGTGTGTGGAATTGGCTATTTGTTGCACAAAAAACACGCGCCGGGCCACTTTCCACGCACGTGTGATATAAAATAGTGTATAAATGTAACACGTGCGGGTTGAAAATTGGACACGCGTGCGGGTGATCGCTTCCCGCACTTGTTACACAAATAACTATTTTAATAATGAAAAATATATAAGCTTATGAATGGACAATACATACCACCAACAGCTCTGACTTTTACAACCAGATCTTCCCACCGGTCGTGATTTTGCAAGACCCGCGTCATAGTCTTCGCACACCGAATTTCTATCTCCAGAAGCCACCGTATAATCACCTCAGTGTCCACAATATTAGCAAGATCCACATTTTCCTTGTCTTTAAGCCAAGCTTGAAAGCCAACCTGCACCGGCTTTTTCCTTTCGTTAACAAACTGCACCAGTACACACTCACGGTCATTCAACTTTCCCGACATGGTTAGAAAATTGTCGAAAATAATTGTCGGGAAAATTGTCGTTCAGGTGATCGCAGATAACACAGATAAGGCAAATAGAACACACAAAAGACGGAGGGTGCTATAGCAAAGCCGGCTTGAGCTGAGGCAGTGATGCGATATTGCAACTTCGCGGTCAAACAGTGTTACTGCCAAGTTGCAATGAGGGCGCGGGTTATGGCGTTCTTCCCGCTCTTTTACGTACACAAAGGCGCGCGCGCGCGCACCGCTGTCTATTCGCCTCGAACGGTGCCTCTGGGTGCACGCGCATGATGCGCATAAGTCGCAGTTTGCAATAGGCGAGTTCAGCCCTAAGCCATAAGAAATTGACCAATCAGAGTCGAATAAATGAAAGAATGAAAAGAATAATCGACTATGATTGGTCACTTTTATGTACTATGGTGGAAAGTGGAAACACCTCAATCAGTATAAGGTGTAAACACATAACCTTATTCGGTGTTTGTTGACGGCAATTAAAATTAAAATTATAGCGTTATCTAAAATTTTTGGATATTTCCATATTGAAAAATAACAAAGAGAACGCGTGTTTGAGAATGCGAAAGGGACCTTACAGGCAGTATCTATAGGATGTTAATATTCCCATCCCGTCCAACACATTTTATCGATGGCAGCAAGAAGAAAATAATGAAGATGAAACGGCGTTCGAAAATGAGGTTAGTTCGCACCAATCTTTTTCCAAGTTTTACCCGTATTAATGTGACAAGAGTGGTATTAAATACTCTATATGTAGGACGGCACTTTAAAGTGATACCGTTCTTTACTTTTTTTAGACAAGCGCACGTATAGTTTGTGAATTTAATTTACCTGTATCTTAAATCATTTTTGTCTCTGCAGGTTGCACCAATAGCAGGGGCAATACCGAGTGAACAACCAAGAGAGACGAGCAGCAGCAATAGTGGCGATGAATCGATGGATTGGGGCAACGATGCAGATGACGCATGCTACGATAGCAGGCAAGAAAGTGATGGCACTGATGGCATATCATTGGAAATGAAACACAATCATCGGACCATTATTGTTGGTCTTATGATGATAATGACAGTAATTCGCTGCCTGATGAAAACAGCAGTAGCAGGTGTTTGACAATGAATGAAGAGCAGCAGGCAAACTTTGCCTGCGGAATTGAAGACAACTGTTATAACGACAACAGCAGTAGCAACGACAGTCTCTCTCATCAGAGTGATAATGACCAAAATAGTGACATAGAGATTGATTTCATCGATGATATGTTTCAAGAGGTACCTCATTGGGAGGAGGAGGATGTAGAACCTCCTCAAGAGAGAGTTCCGTTGTATGAAGGGTGTGACATTACTATAGAAGAAAGTGAACTTTTGATTATGACTTATGCTATGCGTTTTGGGCGGTCTGATGTAGCTTTGAAGCATCTCCTTCAACTGATTGACTGCCACCTTCCTGGACAACAACATAGGTCACTGTATATGTTCCTAAAAAATTTCCCATCACCACCTGAAATTGTAACACATTACTTTTGCCCGAATTGTCAGACAAATATAACTTTCTTAGAAAATAATCGTAAAATTTGTGAATGTGGTTTTCAATGCGATAAAAACTATTTGAAAATGAAAGGATCTTTTTTCTTGCATATTCCTTTGAAAGAGCAGTTAAGAAAATTAATGCAGGATGAAAAAGTGTATTCAAACCTGAGATGGGAAGATGATACTCAGAGTGATGTAATCAGTGGTAAAATTTATAAGAAATTTATTCAAAAAGGTGTGATCTCCAGACCAGACATAACTTTGCAGTGGAATACGGATGGTGTGCAAATATTTAAATCATCAAAAGTGTCATTGTGGCCTATTCAGGTTTCTGTAAATGAACTTCCATATAATTTGAGAAAAGAGAATATTTTGCTGTGTGGTATATGGTATGGTGCAGGAAAGCCAAATATGAATATGTATTTGCAACCTTTTGATGAACTGAATATGCTGCACAATGATGGTTTTGAGTGCCGAGTCCCTAACAGTGTAGATCCAGTCCAAATTAGAGTACACACTATCCTTGCCAGTGTTGATTCTCAAGCAAGGCCTTTACTTCAGAATATAAAAACATACAGAGGTAAGCAAGGGTGTTCATTTTGCTTACACGAAGGTGAAGAAGTTGCAGTTGGTCGAGGCACAGCTAGAATGTTTAGAGGTGATGTAGGAGAACTACGTACACAGAAACAGCATTTGAATGATACTGCAACAATGGAGAGGACTGGGGTTGTTGTTAGTGGAATCAAAGGAGCATCAGTGCTTTTACTTCTGAATGTTTTCAACATAATTGTATCATTTGTACCTGAGTATATGCACTGTGTTTTGCTTGGTGTTGTAAAAACAATGGCAATGTGGTGGACAGCAGGCTCCAATAAGGAAGAACCGTTCTATTTTGGTTCTGACAGTAAAATTGATGAGTTTGATTCTATACTTATGTCCATGAAACCTCCTAGTGAGGTGACACGGACACCACGAAGTTTACGTGACATGAAATTGTGGAAAGCCTCAGAGTGGAAGAATTTTCTTCTCTATTATTCTATACCATGCATGCAGGCCATCACAATGCCAAAGAAATACATTGATCACTGGTTCCTCTTAGTTTTCAGTATGCATGTTTTCCTCAAAGAGCGATTCACTCAGGAAGAATTTTTAAAGGCTGAGAGTGCTTTAAGAAAATTTGTTCTTACAATAGAAGATATATATAATGTTCCTACACTTATGAAATTCAATATTCATTTACTTTTACATATTCCGAAAAGTGTTCAGGATTTTGGAGCTTTGTGGGGTTCCTCTGCATTTCCATACGAGACCTATAATGGTACTTTGGCTACAATGTTTAAGAGTTCACAATTTGTACCACAACAGATTTGTAAATGCTACCTAAGACTGCAAGCTATTAAAGAGAAGGCGTCTGACATTTTTATGAACAATCATCATTCAGTATATGCGAAATCGTTGTATGACAAGTTCACATTTCGGAAGAATAGATCAGGTCACTGTGTTCAGTATGGTAACTCTGTCAGACTTTTTGGTGCACCAGACTACTTCTCTTTTACTCTGATTCAGAAAGTTGAGGTAGAACGATTGGTAAGAGAAGAAGTGCTCAATAATAATGTTCTGTCGTACAAACAATTTATTTTCAAAAATGTCCTCTTTCATGTGGAAGGGTATGAACGAATGACCAAAAGAATAAACAACACAGTAGAATTGCAAGACAAAACATTGGTTTCCATCATTCATGTTCTTATAGTCAAAACAGCCAGGTCTAATCGTTCATTTTGTGTTTTGCTAGGAATGCGCTTGCATCTAACTAATGATCATCTTTGCACCGATAGAACACTACATATTACGTCTGGTGAATTTGCTCACATAGTGGAGAGGATTCCGGAATGTGTTGCAGTATTTCCAGATATGTTGTCACGAAAGTGTATTGTTATACCACATGACAGGAAGCTATGTGTCCTACCTCTTGTTAACACAATTGAAAGAGACTAGATGACTGTCTATCATTCCTCCTTGCAACTTTTTAATAGTAAAATAAATGGTATATATGCGTAATACAAAACACATCCGCTCTAATGGTCTACTATAATAACTGATGTAATTATAACTGCGCAGAACAGTAATCTCTTGTTTTGCAGTTCTACTACTGTGTTTGTGCTCGTAGAGTCATTGTTGTATATAAGATACTGCTGCAGGTCAAAATTTAGATGCATAAGTGCATTATGTTTTTTATCTCGTATGTTCTTGTACTCGTATGTATATTAATAAGAAAAATGTATCTATATATATTATTATATATAATAAAAAGGAATGCAAATTAAATTATGCTGTTAAGTTGTAATCATTTTCTCTCCTGGAAACGTTTGAAAACTGCAGTTCACTTCATTTTGAGACACACACTCACAAAAAAGCAAAAAATATAGGAGTATGTTAATTGTCGTTCCATTTGCTACTTATAGAATAAATCCGCAGTTCTATTTCAAAACTTGCACATTTTTATCACGACGAATTAGTACAGACCTTCATATAAAATGTATTTGTGCCTTACTTTTATCTCTCTTTCTTAATATTTATCAGGAATTACCCATTATAATTTTTTATACAAATTGTAGTACTGGTCAGTAATTAATTTTACATAAAATATTTAGTTCAGCACTTGAGTATTAACATTAAAATACTGGCCAGTAATTTATTACACATAGAATCCTCGGTCCAGTACTTCAGTACTGACATTGAAATACTCATCAGTAATTCAACACAAGTATTTATTACACAAGTATTTATCACCTAGTATTAAATGCTTCCTCATCAAAAATTTAATACTAAGCATTCAATACTCGTCCTGTATTAAATACTATTTTCATAAATTACTGACCAGTAATAAAATACTGTGCAATACTTGGATCACAGTGATTCAAGTACTAATAAACACTTAATTTTAGTATTATTAATACACAAAATAAGTATTTATTACTAACCAGCCAGTAATACTTTTTTGTAAGGGTATCTAAATAGAATTTCCCGGACCTTTTTACTTATTGTAAGAGATTCATCTCGCATTGATTTAAGGCGCTGCTTCAGTGTCTGGATGTTCCTTTCGGCGAATCCGTTTGTGGCAGGATGTCCTGGGGCTATCAACTTCTGGAAGATACCACTTTCTTGACAAAATTGCTTGAATATTTCACTGACAAATATTGTTGCGTTATCAGAAACCATAACGTTAGAAAATCCATGGGTTGAGAAGATGTCCTTTAATAATTCGATGGTCTTTGACGATTCGAATTTCAGCCCACCTAGAACGAGCATCCATTACAATTAAAAAATAATTATTTTTGAATGAACCTGCGTAATCTATATGAATACGATCCCAATTAGATGTCGGTTCTTCCCAATGGTGTAATGGCGTTTTAGCGGGGCTGGTCCTTATTTCTGCACAATTTTGACAGGATCTAACTATCCGTTCGATGTCTCGATCAATTCCTTTCCAAATACAGTAGCGCCGTGCAAGTTGTTTCATTTTCGTAATACCAACATGCGTTTTGTGTAATTCTTCGAGAACTGTTGGCTGTAGTGTTTTAGGAATGACTACCCGTTGACCTTTAAACAATATTCCTGCTTCAAGTGTATATTCGCATATATCAGTAGAATCATTACTAAGTAAGTTTTTCTTGATTTTTGAGAGAGCTTCATCCCTGTCGGTTTCTTGAGCGATCTCTTTAGCGGTGAGTTTTTCAGACAAAATCTCAAAAATAGTTGAATAGCAGAGTTGGTAAACTTCTTCGTTGATGGCAATATCAGTAGAATAATCCTGTCGATCTACTGGAGCTCTGGATAAACAATCTACGTTGACATTTTCAGATCCTTTTTTATATTCAACTTCGTAATCGAATCCTGATAAAAATGCTGCATAACGAAGTAATCGAGCTGAAGTCATCGCTGGTAATTTATTATTCTGATGGAAGATTCTAGTAAGAGGTCGATTATCAGTTACCAATTTGAACTTCCGGCCAAACACGTACATGAAGAAATGGTTGACTGCAAACACGATTGCAAGAGCTTCACGGTCAAGTTGGCTATAATTCCTTTCCGCTGGTGTTAACGATCTAGATGCAAATGCAATCGGTTTTTCAATGCCATTGATAATATGTGACAGAACTCCTGCGATGCCTGTAGGGCTAGCATCACATGTCAAGACCACTGGAAGTTCTGGATTATACGGCGTTAATATTCGGTCATTTAAGAGTTCATTTTTAAGTTTCAGCCATGCATTTTCACAATTATTCGTCCATCTAAATTTTGAATTCTTTTGCAATAATTTCCTTAATGGATATGTAATTGTTGATACATTTGGAATAAATCTTGAATAGTACGTAACCATACCTAGGAAGCGGCGTACTCCACCAATGTCGGATGGTCTTGGCATGTTGACGATAGCTTCGACTTTCTTCAGAGATTTTGAAATTTTGTTGAATCCTATAGTATGTCCAAGATATTCGATTTCTTATTGAAAAAATAAACATTTTTGTTGATTAAGATGTAAGTCATATTCCTTTAAGCGTTGTAGACAGGCATATAAGTTCTGTCGACATTCGTCATCTAAAGTGGCTCCATGGACAATGACGTCATCGAAATATCTCTCCGTTTTCTCGAGGCCGGCTAGAACTTGCTCCATGAATTCATTGAATTCTGCGGGGGCCGTTTTGATGCCTTGTGACAGTCTGTTCATTCTATATGTGCCCCGATGCGTCGTAATAGTCTGGATTTTACTACTCTCTTTGTCAACCTGTAAATGCAGATAAGCTTTATGTAAATCGAGACGACAGAAATAACGTGATCCTCGGAGGCTGTTGAATATTTCGTCGGTTCGTTGAATCGGATGATTATTAGAAATTATTCTCTGGTTAACTCCAATTTTATAGTCTACACATAAACGAACGCCACCATCAGCCTTGGGAATAACT
Organism: Temnothorax ravouxi; assembly: GCA_030770255.1. Lineage (NCBI taxonomy): Eukaryota > Metazoa > Arthropoda > Insecta > Hymenoptera > Formicidae > Temnothorax > Temnothorax ravouxi. The sequence goes on from JASTWP010001092.1 coordinate 72,051, forward strand.
ACCAGGGGAGATCCCCAATCACTTAAAGCTACTTTTGTTATAATGCCAGCCGCTTCGAGGATGTCAAGTTCTTTTTCGACTTTTTCCCATAATGCGTAGGGTACTTCTCTTTCCTTGTGGAAAACAGGCTTTGCTCCTTCTCGTAATTTGAGTGAAACTTTATAATTTGGTACACAGCCTATCCTTTCTTCAAAAATTTCAGGAAATTGATTAATGATTTCTTCGATGTTGTTGATTGTTTGAATTTGAGGCTTATCGATGCTAGTTATCCTTTCTTCTTTATCGATTTCCTGGAGATTGATACTTAGATGGCGAATCCACGTTCGTCCTAGGAGCGGTGACAGCTTATCCGGAACAATATACATTTTCTCACGTGATACTTTATTCTTATATCGAACTTTGACTTCAATTTCTCCATCTGGAAGGAATACGTTCTGTGTATATGATCGAAAGGCAATACTTGATTTTTGAGGTTTAGTTTTTAAATTAAGCTTTTCAAATTCCTTTCGTGGAAGTAACGTAAATCCTGCTCCGGAGTCGACTTCAAAAACTTATGGACGTCCTTCAATAATAACTGTGGCAAAATATTTCTTAGAATTACTGGACTCTGTACGTTGGTTTCCGAAGATGTCGACAATGTGGTTGATTCCATAGGTTGATACATCATTAGTTGATTATCTATAGCTTTATTTGTATTATTATTAAGAAGTGAACGTATGCATACTTTAGAAAGATGACCGGTTTTATCACATGCAGTACATTTTAGAGACGCTTTATTTGTTCGACAATTCCTTGCAATGTGATTGTTATTTCCACAGCGTAGACATAGTCCTTCAATGCCAAGTTGCCTGTAATCAATTTTTGATTTAGATCTGGGTCGATAATTTCTTTGCCTATAGGGACTTTTTGAATAATTCCTTTGATTCGATGTCGTGTTGTCACGTCTAGATTTCCGTTGTTGTTTTGCTACTTTATTAACATCTTCAGTGCGGTTTGATAAAGTTGAAGACGGTTGATTCTTTGCCAGTTCACGACTGTCGATTTTCGAAGCTTCTAATGCAAGAGCTTTTTCTACAATCTCTTTAAACGTAGAGGTATCAGATTGAAGCAACTGTTCACGAATGGCATTATCCCTTATACCTCTGATAAATTGAGCACCTAAAAAAATTTCTGCAATCGAGATTCTACATTCACATGGTGAGACAAAATTGCAGTTACCAATGTCCTGACGCAAGAGCGCTATATATTCAGCCAAGGATTGATTTTTATTTTGGAAAATCAAAAGAAATCGATGCTGTGCAACCAAAGTATTTTTCCTGGGACATAAATGCTTTTCTAAAACTTCTATTAGGTTATTGTATTCTAACATGGTAGGTGTTTGAGGTGCAACCAATGCTGCTAGTGTATTATAATGTGTCGCACCGATAGAATTAAGAAGCATTTTTGCACAGAGTACTTTGTCTGTAGTAATACCTTTCATTTGTAAGTAATTTTCAAATCGTTGACGGTAATACTTGAAGCTTTCTTTCTTGGCGTCAAAATTTTCAAATGATGGTAGAAGAGCGGCGTTGATTGCAGGTTGAATGGCTTGTTGTTGACTCCTTTCTTGGTGTTGAGGCGTTAATCGATTAATCAACTGCCGCTGGTTTTAATTCATTACGTTGATTAGATGTTGAAACTGTTCTGCGTCCATCCTTGAGATCTGTTTGCTGTTTCCTTGATGACACGTTATGTAGACGAATTGTTTACCTCGTCGCCAATTGTTGTAACGGGACCAAGGATTTGAGACGTGTTACTTTTAATCTCGTGTTTATTATTAACCTCCATACAGATCGGTTGCCATGTCAGATCTGGCTAACGCGGGGGAGAACGCGGGAGTCTCGGTAGTGCTACTCTAAAAAGTCTGACAGCACGCCATCTATCACTAGGGGAATTGAGTATAGAATTTACGCGGCTTATATGAACTAAAAATCATAATAATACATATATGCATATTAAAAAAATATATATATTTATTTATTTATAAATGTAAAAATTGTAAATAAAATAAAATAAATATTTATAAACACTAATTCAGGAAGGAAAGGATTTAGGAGTTAGATTTAGGAGTAGAGAGAGCTATGTGCCTAAATAAAATATAGATATTAATTGTTACTTTATTATTTATTGAAGATTATTTTTGATAATAATATATATGTTGATGCCCGATATATATTTTTTTCACCAGCTCCGCCTCTACCTCTTCCTCTATCTCTGTCTCTGCCTCTGCCTCTGCCTCTGTTTCTCTGCTTCTTCCTCGGTCTCTACCTCTCCCTCGCATCACGATAAAACAAGACAATAAAAAGAAAAAGAAAAGGAAATGTGTGTGTGTGTGTGTGTGTGTGTGTGTGTGTGTGCGCGCGTGCGTGCGTGCGTGCGTGCGTGTGTGCGTGCGTGCGCGCGTGCATGCGTGCGCGTGTGTGTGTGTAGCGTAACATGTGCCTTAGATCTTAGATTGTTATTATCTATACGAATTTATTATATATGTATATATATATATATATATATATATACATAAAAGGTATATGTTTTACGCTGTTATATATTATTTATCATATATATAGAATATTTAAGAAATATTTAAAAATGTACAGAAGTAAATACGGAACGCATATCTTTATTTTATTTTAATTTATTATAACAAAAACATTTTAGTAAACAGTTTATACGAATTATTTATTTAAATTGTTTGTTATTATCTAATAATTTTTTATAGTAATGAACTTGCGATGACAAAAATCTTCTATAGAAAAGCCATCGTCTAATCTGTCCCACGCGTTCACAAGAGCACGATTTTTTATAATCCAACTATATCTTAATCTTGTTAAACGCTTTCCCGCCTTTAAAGCCGTCAGATTTCGACGAGTTGTCCCTTACGAAAAAGTAGTACTGGCAATCAGTACTCAGTACTGAGTGATCAGTACTCGTAGTATTGAGAGTATAAGTATGTTAATACTCATGAATACTGCAGAATGGTCAGTACTGTGTCTGTCAGTGCTTACAGTACTAGCAGTAATACGAGCAATAATACTCATTAGTACTTCAAAGTATTGAAGTGGTCAGTACTTTATCAGATTAATATTCGGAGTACTATCATAATAGTACTGCCAGTACTGTAAGAATTAATAAGCACAGTACTGACCATTCTGCAATATTTATGAGTATTAACATACTAATACTGTCAATACTACGAGTACTGATCACTCACTCAGTACTGAGTACTGATCACTCACTCAGTACTGATTACTAGTACTACTTTTTCGTAACGTATCTTGGAAATACTAAATTAATAAAATACTAAATTAACACACTAAACTATCAATATGACGTTATTTTGATATCATCTTTGTGGCGGTTAAGCCACCAGTGATACACGGCTACGCGGCAACACTAGTAAAATGAGCAGTTCGCATCAACGCCGCTAGGCGTCGCCTCGCCCAAGCATTCTCTCGAGCTCAAAATTCTGCACCGACTTGTATAAGAGGAGACCCCCTACAAGACCAAATCAGATATTTTCGCTAGTCGTCTAAGGCAAGAGTTCCTAAACTCTAAGCCTATATACAATCTTGACTTTTTGTTCTACTTGGATAGTACTGCGCAAGTACTGCGCCTGTGCCACACGTTAATATCCCACGAGTATTCAATAACTACTAAAAGAGTACTGGAGGAAGTACTGGAGGGAGTACTTGGGGGAGTACTGGGAGAGTACTGGGGAGAGTACTGGGGGAGTATTGGAGAAAGTACTGGAGGGAGTACTGGAGGGAGTACTAGAGGAAGTACTGAAGGGAGTACTGAATGAGTATTGGATGAGTACTGGATGAGTACTGGGAAGGAGTACTGACAAAGTCAGTATGGTCGAATTTAGTAGTACTTTGAGTACTTATGTTTTCAGTACTTTCTCCAATACTTTTTCCAGTATTAAAACCAGTACTACTTTTTCATAAGGGAAGAACCATACCGGATCCTCCGCCAAATAGTATTAGGAGATCACAACGCCCGCATCGATTACCGTCACACTTCCGTGATTATGTTATGAGTTAAATAATTTCGTTCAATTAATTGCTTATTTTCACTAATTTTCTTTTAGCGTGGGAGAATTATTATGATTTTTAGTTCATATAAGCCGCGTAAATTCTATACTCAATTCCCCTAGTGATAGATGGCGTGCTGTCAGACTTTTTAGAGTGGCACTACCGAGACTCCCGCGTTCTCCCCGCGTTAGCCAGATCTGACATGGCAACCGATCTGTATGGAGGTTATAATAAACACGAGATTAAAAGTAACACGTCTCGAATCCTTGGTCCCGTTACAACATGTATACCCTGGTGGAAATAATTTTACAACAGTTTACGTATTTCTATGAAAAATTACAATCTTCTACAATAAATCACAAATTTCTACGTGAAAATTGTAGAAATTCATGGTAAATTGTAGTAAATTGTAATAAATTGTAGTAAGTTGTAAAAAGTAATAGAAAATTGTAACAACTTTTTTACGAACATTTTTATGAGACGTAGTAAATCGTAGAAGTTGTAGATTATTGTAAAAATCATAACTATTTACAACTATCTACAACATTCTGCGAATATTTTTTATGAGAACGTAGTAAATTGTAGAAGTTGTAGATTATTGTAAAAATCACAACTATTTACAACTTTCTACAACGTTCTAACAAAATTTTTTATAAAAATTGTAGTAATTTGTAGAAGTTGCAAATTATTGTAAAAATTACAACTATTTACAACTTTCTACAATATTCTAAAAATACTTTTGTGATTAAATGTAAGATATAAACAAAGTATACTTGTCCCACTCTAACTTATATTGCATGAGTGTGCACTAGTTCAGCAGTGCAGGAATAGAAACAGATCTTATTGAAAGTTGTAGATTTCAGCATAGTCTGAAAAAATTGTCGAACATGTCGCATATTTAGTATATATTTATCCAATGAGAAGGCTGATGTCAAATCGACGTCAATTCAACGTCGATTCACCGGAAACTCATCGACATCGAAATTAACATAAAAACAGGGTGCAAGTAGAAACTTGTACATTGCCTTCCTCATATTTTTTAAATAAGCAAGTAGAAACCTGCATTGCTTCCTCTATTTTCAGCCATAGTTATTTATATTTATTTATTTTGGCTTCCTCATAGAGGAAGCAATCAAAATTATGGACCTTTAACCGCATATAAAGCTGAATCTAATCAACCAAATCTTAAAGAATTATATATGAAATTGGGGTAGAAAAGACTGAAAAATATAATAAAATTAGAAATAGATCGATATCTCCAAATTTGCGGAAGTTAATGCATAAACATTTCTGCAAAAATTCAAAATCTTATTAAAAAAGAACCCTTTGATTATTAGCAATTTTTACTAATTTTATTATATTCTTCAGTTTTTTGTACCCCTATTTCATATATAATTCGTTTAGATTTGGTTGATTCGTTTTGGAGTTATAAAAATTTCGGTAAATTTGGCACATACATACACACACACACATACATACATACAGACATTCTTTAAAATTGCAATTTTTCGACGTTTTAGAACATTCTGAACACATTCAGAAAAACAAAAAAAAATTTTTTTTACGAAAACAAAGCTTTCTCTATGAGGAAGCAAAAATCAGCTGATTTCAATCAAATTGTTTTGGCATCACCGATTCGATAGCAATTTTGTAAGAAATATATATATATATATATATATATATATATATATATATATTCAACTAATAAATTGTTTCTGATCTTCGTTTTTTTGTTAAAATATTATATTCTGATATTAAACGAAGATCAGAAACAATTTATTGTCCAAATAGTAAAAGAATATAAAAAAAATATTTCGATGCGAAAAAGAAAACATTCATGAAAGATTTTTGAAATTAAGACTACGAATAAATAAATAAATATATAAACAAAATTATAAAAAAAAATTATAAAAAAAAGAGCTGACACCTTCCGTACGTCTGTTAACAATAAGTGTACCATATGTAGACATTACGAAACGTCTTCATCAATCAATGTTGTAGCACAGTGCGCAAGGTGACTGACTCAAGAGCCAGGGGTTTCAGGTTCAAATCCAGCGGTAGTAAGCAAATTGTCTAAGTATAATATAAATTTATTTAATTAAGCTTGCACGTAATCAAGATTTTCAGCAATAAAATAATGTTCAACGAGAGAAATAAATTTTATATTTTATTTTGTAGTAAATAAAAGTCCAAAAAGTTGTAGTTATTCATAAAAATTTCTACGTAAATTTATGAAAAATTACAAACATGGCCCAAATTGCGTACTTTTGACGTAAAAATTACGTAAAAATAGCGTGAAAAGTTGTAATTATATTATAAGAAATTGTAGTTTTCGCATAATTTTTGCGTGAAAATTTATAAAATTATTTCCACCAGGGTATATATATATATATAATGCATATTTGAAAGTTATAAATATAAAAATTGTAAATATGACTAAATAAAATATATTTACAAATGTGACGTATATAGCGCATCGTCGATTTGCCAACGAGGCACGAGACACGATACCCGAAATGCGTGGCATCGTGGATGCAATGTGGATGGTCGTGGCGGCAACGTCGCATAGCCGGCGCGTGCCGCCGCGGCTGCATTATCATGCATGACATGCATTACCGACGCTTTGGACATAGCACGGAACAAAACCAAAAGGTCGTGCACACAGCACGGAACAGAACCTATAGAGCGTGCACATAACGCGTTACCCATCAGAAATTTTCGTGGACATGGCTACGTAGTTCAATGTGCACGTTTTTTGCACATAGAGGCGCTCGTGGACGGGGACCACCTAGAGATCCTCAAGTAAGAGATTGGACACCGTTTAGACAACTTTTGATTGGTGCTTTGTTCTGCCATATTGTTCAGGACAATTACGAGGGAATATGAATATAATATTGACGTTTCTGCTTGGCGTTTGCGAGATTTGTGATAAAAGTTAATAAAAGTTAATAAAGTTAATAAAAGTTAATAAAAATTAATAAAAGTTAATAAAAGTTCTTTTATTAACTTTTTTATTAAAAAATAAACCAAAATTTTGAAGAGACTAGTACTTATACAGGTTAAGAGGTTAGTTGGTTAAATATAATATTATAATATATAATCTAACTAATGTTTTCTATCAATGTTTTAAATGCTTTTGCTTCTTTTTTCTATTAAGAAATAAAGGAAGAAGAATATTTTGAAGCATTTGAGATTTGATCTTGATTACAGTTATTAATAGTATCATAAAATATTTACAATTCTCAAATATCAAAATGAAATAAATTTTTATATTAATATTTTATTGGAGTAAGGTTAAAACAAATGTCTGTAATATCACCTGATAAATATGTGAATAATAATAATTTTGCAAGTAAAAGTGTAGCTATGCACACATGTATTAAATAATAAAATTTTTTATTAATTTTAGATATTTATTTATTAGAATTATGCATACAAAGGACCTCGCACAAAAAGGCTGCGAAATGGCTCCCAGTCGATTTGGCTGAAATTTGAATATGATGTAGTTAATGTTGTCCTGATCAAATGTCTCATAGGGCTGGAAGACCAATAATGGCTAGTTTTTGAGATATTCGACTCCAAACATTGAGAAAATAGATGTTGTAGCGTATGTATATAGCTTTAATATATACGAATTGCATGTGTATTTGTGTGCGCTCGCGCGCATGCAGGTGTGTGCGCATGTGTGTGGGTCGGTGGTTGTGTGTGTGTGTGTGTGTGTGTGTGTGTGTGTGTGTATGTGTGTGCCCTGCTCTCGGCGTAACCCAGGATCAACGACGTGGACGTAGCAGGAAGCTGATCCCTTCGGGGTGTTGGTTTAAAGTGAGTAATCCCCTAGCCTCTCACGTGTGTGTGTGTGTGTGTGTGTGTGTGTGTGTGTGGGTGTGTGTGTGCGTGTGCGTATGCGCGCCCGCGCGGGCGCGCGTGTGGAGCTTCTAATTAAGGTACGTGTCTATTCCTTGGAAGTGGTCGGTTGCCTGCATCAGCGACGGTTTGAATTAGTGTAGTTGACGGATATTTTATGTGCTCTTTCGTTTCTAGCATAACCCAAATACCACAAAACGCTACATATGTGAGCACAAGTACTCAGTGTACGAGCACCAGACTTGCAGGTACAATAATATCCTAATATTGGTGACAGCTCCTCGTCTATGTTTTCGTCCATACCATCGTCTATCTCATTATCATCAATGGATTTATATGAAATCCAAAGTTGATATTTCGTCGCATTACGAAACCTAGAATAAACTCTCACTCTCAGTAATCCTGGCTGTGGAAGACGGTTTGCATCACGTAACATGTCGATTTGGAATTGCTCATCGTTGTTTCGTTGTACGTTGTCCTGAATGTATGAGGGTGCAAGTTTTATTTGATAAACACCAACCGTTAAATTCTTAAGGTATTCAATGTTTAGCATTGGAAAGTCTATTAACTGCCCCTCATTTATTGGTACCCATCGTTGAGCGTTTTTGGTTCTCAGATTTTGAACCTCAACAAGAGCTTGTACAACATTCGGTTCTCTCGCTTTTTCGAGCATACGATTAGCTTTTTCTACGTCAGCTCCTTCCATATGGATAGTGGGATGATATTTATTTATGATAGCACCTGCTATTTTACAAAAATCACCAATATTAGGAACATGATGCATCGGTACTGTTTGCTGTAGGAATTTGAATATTAGCTTTAAGTGTCCGTTTCTGGCTTCTACAATCCACCTTTGTTTTGTGACAAGACGGGAGTCATTTGCATCTTCTGTCGTGAGTTGGGCTTCATTTCGTGGAAGAAGTGCTGGCATCTTCCATGTGATGCCCAAACGCCTCAGAAGATCAATTGCATCCCTATAACCTCTATCAAGTATGACAATATCATCTTCTTGGAACCATCTTAACATCCTTTCGGCGTCTCTATCAAATTCATTTTGCAGTATCGCAGCGTCATTATTGCGACTGTCAGAGAAGTACGGCCCCTGTATATCTAAAATATAACCATCAGGAGCAACTATCAATACTGGTTTGATTAAGTGTCGACCTTTGTGAACGCAATATGACTGTCGAAGAGCTCTGAAATAACTACTTTTCTGTATATATATGTACGTACCATCAATGCATGTAATTACTCTAGGAGTTTGTGGTTCCGAATTATACAACTGATTGGCAAAATCGGTTACATGTCTATCGATATAATCTTGTCTCGTTATAGCGTCAAATCCTATATTCTGTGGTACAAAACGAATCATTAAAGATTTTCGCACTGTCTCAACAGCCATACTTGTTGCCTGCCTACTCGAGTAATGAAACATAACTTTGAGAAACTCATCTGACAAACCATGACGAATTTTACATAAGAACATAAGAAGGTCCTTTTTATATACATATCTATTACCACCAGGACAAGGAACTGCATCACAAAACGTGAACAATTCTTGGAATTGTTGTTTGTTTATAGGATACAGACATTGAAATTCATTATCCGAAAGATTATCTTCATCCAATATTTTTGTTTGATTTGCCACGCCACGAAGTTCTTGCAAAAAAGCTTGAAGATAATAACCTCTGATTACATAGGGCCTGTTGATGAAATGTAAACCTTGTACAAGCGGCCCGAGAAGCACACCATCGTCGTTCAAATGATGTTGACAAGATCTTACGTTTTCTGGGATAAAAATATTGTGTGAAATGAAAACATCTACTTTACATTTAACTGATAATCTATTCAAATTATCAGTTCTATCACATATAATACAAGTGCTACTTCGTGTCTGTGTTAACACATTTAATCTTAAACAGGCAGGATCTTCCTCCATAGCAACAATCTCGTCACAAATCGATTGATTGCAGTTGGTACATATTTTTGTCATACAAGTTACTTCTAACGCTGGTCTTTGGAAACTCATCTCGTCGAATGATAGCAATTTCTCTTTTTGGCAGCATTATTATCTCCATCAATTCGAGTCATCATACGGGGCACGAATCTTCCATCGCAAACGTAACAACGTAGAAGATTTCTAAATGCCATTATTGTAAAAGATGTACAATATTACAGTAGGATACGAGTTTTACGAAGCTGTTATGTGTTTCACAATGTACACACTGAAGACTGACAAGAAAATATGCAGAATAAAAGTTTTAAAGACTTAATGTTACATACGTATTAATGTACTTACCAAAATAAACTATATAATAAGACAGAAAGCCAATATCGATTCCAGTCTGAATTTTGCCGTCGTTTAGTATCTTTTATAGTGCTATTCCGCTTCGGGAAACTGTAAAACACGAGACCTGAAAGAAAATCTGGGAGAGCGAATTCGCATCCTTCAAAATGACATACGCGATATAAGAAACATACAGCTGAGCCGCGTTCATCATCATTGGTTTATAAGCTCCGGATTTGAAAATAATTAAGCAGCATGAAAGTCGAACCGAAACACTCGAAGTGTGAAGAAGTTCCACTTACTTCAAGTAGCCCAGAGAGCGCTAGTACTTGAAGTAAGTAGTACTTGAAGTAAGTGGAACTTCTTCACACTTCGAGTGTTTTGGTTCGACTTTCATGCTGCTTAATTATTTTCAAATCCGGAGCTTATAAACCAATGATGATGAACGCGGCTCAGCTGTATGTTTTTTATATCGCGTATGTCATTTTGAAGGATTAACGAGATTCCCACTGTCCCTATCTATTATCTAGCGAAACCACTGCCAAGGGAACGGGCTTGGAAAAATTAGCGGGGAAAGAAGACCCTGTTGAGCTTGACTCTAGTCTGGCACTGTAAGGAGACATGAGAGGTGTAGCATAAGTGGGAGATGGCAACATCGCCGGTGAAATACCACTACTTTCATCGTTTCCTTACTTACTCGGTTAGGCGGACTCGCTCTCCCAGATTTTCTTTCAGGTCTCGTGTTTTACAGTTTCCCGAAGCGGAATAGCACTATAAAAGATACTAAATGACGGCAAAATTCAGACTGGAATCGATATTGGCTTTCTGTCTTATTATATAGTTTATTTTGGTAAGTACATTAATACGTATGTAACATTAAGTCTTTAAAACTTTTATTCTGCATATTTTCTTGTCAGTCTTCAGTGTGTACATTGTGAAACACATAACAGCTTCGTAAAACTTGTATCCTACTGTAATATTGTACATCTTTTACAATAATGGCATTTAGAAATCTTCTACGTTGTTACGTTTGCGATGGAAGATTCGTGCCCCGTATGATGACTCGAATTGATGGAGATAATAATGCTGCCAAAAGAGAAATTGCTATCATTCGACGAGATGATTTCCAAAGATCAGCGTTAGAAGTAACTTGTATGACAAAAATATGTACCAACTGCAATCAATCGATTTGTGACGAGATTGTTGCTATGGAGGAAGATCCTGCCTGTTTAAGATTAAATGTGTTAACACAGACACGAAGTAGCACTTGTATTATATGTGATAGAACTGATAATTTGAATAGATTATCAGTTAAATGTAAAGTAGATGTTTTCATTTCACACAATATTTTTATCCCAGAAAACGTAAGATCTTGTCAACATCATTTGAACGACGATGGTGTGCTTCTCGGGCCGCTTGTATAAGGTTTACATTTCATCAACAGGCCCTATGTAATCAGAGGTTATTATCTTCAAGCTTTTTTGCAAGAACTTCGTGGCGTGGCAAATCAAACAAAAATATTGGATAAGATAATCTTTCGGATAATAAATTTCAATGTCTGTATCCTATAAACAAACAACAATTCCAAGAATTGTTCACGTTTTGTGATGCAGTTCCTTGTCCTGGTGGTAATAGATATGTATATAAAAAGGACCTTCTTATGTTCTTATGTAAAATTCGTCATGGTTTGTCAGATGAGTTTCTCAAAGTTATGTTTCATTACTCGAGTAGGCAGGCAACAAGTATGGCTGTTGAGACAGTGCGAAAATCTTTAATGATTCGTTTTGTACCACAGAATATAGGATTTGACGCTATAACGAGACAAGATTATATCGATAGACATGTAACCGATTTTGCCAATCAGTTGTATAATTCGGAACCACAAACTCCTAGAGTAATTACATGCATTGATGGTACGTACATATATATACAGAAAAGTAGTTATTTCAGAGCTCTTCGACAGTCATATTGCGTTCACAAAGGTCGACACTTAATCAAACCAGTATTGATAGTTGCTCCTGATGGTTATATTTTAGATATACAGGGGCCGTACTTCTCTGACAGTCGCAATAATGACGCTGCAATACTGCAAAATGAATTTGATAGAGACGCCGAAAGGATGTTAAGATGGTTCCAAGAAGATGATATTGTCATACTTGATAGAGGTTATAGGGATGCAATTGAACTTCTGAGGCGTTTGGGCATCACATGGAAGATGCCAGCACTTCTTCCACGAAATGAAGCCCAACTCACGACAGAAGATGCAAATGACTCCCGTCTTGTCACAAAACAAAGGTGGATTGTAGAAGCCAGAAACGGACACTTAAAGCTAATATTCAAATTCCTACAGCAAACAGTACCGATGCATCATGTTCCTAATATTGGTGATTTTTGTAAAATAGCAGGTGCTATCATAAATAGATATCATCCCACTATCCATATGGAAGGAGCTGACGTAGAAAGAGCTAATCGTATGCTCGAAAAAGCGAGAGAACCGAACGTTGTACAAGCTCTTGTTGAGGTTCAAAATCTGAGAACCAAAAACGCTCAACGATGGGTACCAATAAATGAGGGGCAGTTAATAGACTTTCCAATGCTAGACATTGAATACCTTAAAAATTTAACGGTTGGTGTTTATCAAATAAAACTAGCACCCTCATACATTCAGGACAACGTACAACGAAACAACGATGAGCAATTCCAAATCGACATGTTACGTGATGCAAACCGTCTTCCACAGCCAGGATTACTGAGAGTGAGAGTTTATTCTAGGTTTCGTAATGCGACGAAATATCAACTTTGGATTTCATATAAATCCATCGATGATAATGAGATAGACGATGGTATGGACGAAAACATAGACGAGGAGCTGTCACCAATATTAGGATATTATTGTACCTGCAAGTCTGGTACTCGTACACTGGGTACTTGTGCTCACATATGTAGCGTTTTGTGGTATTTGGGTTATGCTAGAAACGAAGAGCACATAAAATATCCGTCAACTACACTAATTCAAACCGTCGCTGATGCAGGCAACCGACTACTTCCAAGGAATAGACATGTGCCTTAATTAGAAGTTCCACACGCGCGCCCGCGCGGGCGCGCATACGCGCGCGCACACACACACACACACACACACACACACACACACACACACACACACACACACACACACACACACACACACACAGCACACACACACACACGCACGCACGCACGCACGCACACACGCACACACGCACACACGCACACACGCACACACGCACACAGCACACACGCACACACGCACACACGCACACACGCACACGCGCACACGCGCACACGCGCACACGCGCACACGCGCACACGCGCACACGCGCACACGCGCACACGCGCACACGCGCACACGCGCACACGCGCACACGCGCACACGCGCGCACGCGCGCACGCGCACACGCGCGCACGCGCGCACGCGCGCACGCGCGCACGCACGCACGCACGCACGCACGCACGCACGCACACACGTGAGAGGCTAGGGGGATTACTCACTTTAAACCAACACCCCGAAGGGATCAGCTTCCTGCTACGTCCACGTCGTTGATCCTGGGTTACGCCGAGAGCAGGGCACACACACACACACACACACACACACACACACACACACACACACACACACACACCACACACACACACACACACACACACACACACACACACACACCTGCATGCGCGCAAGCACACACGAATACACATGCAATTCGTATATATTAAAGCTATATACATACGCTAAAACATCTATTTTCTCAATGTTTGGAGTCGAATATCTCAAAAACTAGCCATTATTGGTCTTCCAGCCCTATGAGACATTTGATCAGGACAACATTAACTACATCATATTCAAATTTCAGCCAAATCGACTGGGAGCCATTTCGCAGCCTTTTTGTGCGAGGTCCAAACAAACCTGGGTGAAAATGAAAGATTTGGTTAAGACAAAGTCTTAAGGTTTAAATCAAACGTCATACCAAATCTTTCATTTTCACCCAGGTTTGTTTAAACTTTCACACAATGTTTTGTGGTACTTACGAAAAAAACAATTTAATTCTCGAAAAAATGAAAGGTACAAAACATAATACATATATTTTTCTCGACCTTCTTGAAACACTTGTACACGATACAAATATTATATCCATCTATCGTTATAAAGTATATCATTACATATTTTAGTTTAGCTGTTATATTCTTATATTGTATTTTATAATGAAGTAGTATTAATCACAATCGGAACTCTTCGTTTGTCAGACTATTTATGTGTATAGCATTTTTTTTACACATTAAGCTTACACATACTCAATTAAGCTGTGGTTCATACTGTTTTATTTAATGACAAAAAAATAATATAAATTTACAGTCATTGTAATAAGCAAAATGTTAGCAATAAGCCAGCACTTTTGCCAGTAGACTCGAACAGGATATTAAGGCTATTTTTTCAGATACGTACATTATCGGACACGTATTCTAATTACGCGCGTGCGACGAGTCATAAACGTTCTACCATGTCCACCGTTAATAATTTATGATGCAAATATTGACCTATATCCCACTAGATTGTTGCCTATATGTAATAATACCTACCTACTTTGGATATGGATAACAATCAAGTTTATTAAATTTAATTATTTGTTAATTATATATTATATATTTAATAATTCATTTAATGTCATTCAATCTAATAATTTTTTTTTGTTATGTACGTAAAATGTTTCTTGTTAATTATTCAACAATAACAAGTATACTTACACCTTAAATATAATCCATCAGAGTTAGGCGCTCGGTATAAGAGAGATTCGAGATTTTGAGCAGAAACGGAAACGAATATTCGATGGAGAGATTTTGAGGCCCCGGGGGCGTATCTGCTTCTACACCCAATCATATTCGTTTTTGTTTTATCTTCGTTCGTTGGACCAAAATATCTTTCACTCCCGCGGTTGAACCGGCCGGGGGACATTTTCTTTTTCATGCGTGTTGACGAAAATAAGTATAGTGATGAACACGAGAAAAATCCAATTTGATATAATTTACAAGTTTAAGATAGATTATACTAATTTAAATGGCAAAACTTGCTGTATACATTTGCTCGAGTTGTTCTTAAGCATATACAAGTCTCTTTTTGAGATTTACTCCATATTATTTAGACGTTGCGCGAATAACATTCTTAAATAAACCCGTCATCTTCTTCGCGCAGACTCATTTATCATGTCGTTTATCGTACGATGGATTTCCCTCGTGCAACACGTATCGAATGTAAAACCAAATTTAGACACTGATGAAATCAATGAAGTAATATCAAACGCTCGTTTACATAAGCGTTTCGCGATGCAAAAACACTGCCGGAATGCATGCACAGGAATTTTCGTAATTGGAGATCGGCAGCAGTGTCTCTCTTGTGTTGCAACTTGTTTGAGTTGCTTTGGCCGGTAGTTAAAGTAACACCGCCGCCTTTACATCACTCGGTGTCGATTCCTCGTTGATTCATTTAATGCGATTAATTATTTCGTTAACGAAATTGGTTCTGCTACAGAACTTGCGACCTATTGTTTAAGCTAAAACATTTTATTTTCAAATTAAACGATATCACGATATCTTTACGAAGGAAACCTTTTTTATCGTTAGCAAGATGTAGGGTGGAATGACGATTGCGAGCAAGAGTCGAAAGATAGAATTAATACCCGCGATATTCCGTATGATTAAAAATAAAAGTCCAAGTTACGAAATTATAATATATATATATATATATATATATATATATATATATCCCGTGCGTAATAAGCGCTGCGCGCAGAAAAGATGATGATTTTACGTATGTACACATAACGCGATACTGAAGGATTAAATGGCTCGCTCGCGTGCGTGAATGACGATACCACGTGTCTACCTCTGTTTGCATTTCTCGCTGAGATGATGGTTGTCTCGCATTGCGAATTGCGACGCATTCATGTCCTTCTGGTCATGCCTCCGACTACGTAAACAGGATATCCAAATGACACCTATATGGCGCACACACTGCAATTTCGTTATACTGTGGGAATGTGCTGTGGAAGCGACGGAAAAAAAATTGTATTACTTATACAGTTCACGCACGCGAGCAATATGAGACTCGCGGAGACGACCGGCGGACGACGGCGAATTTATTATAGATTTCCGCAATTGCTATTTTTAATTCTTCGCAGTATTTATAATTAGATTCATTCTTGTTAAATCTAATTAAATTTGTAAATTGTTTATTTCCTAAAATTGGGCAATTTTTATCTCTAGTTTTTTAGTAAATATTTTAAAAGAGAATTCTTATAGCTTAGAAATCTATATACATATATAAATTGAACACATTTTCTCCATCTTACTTTTTATATCAAGAGTATACACATTTATACATTATAAACATATTATTAATCTAGTTGCAGTGAGATTTTATGTTTCGATTTGTCTAAAAAAATGTAATATCACCGTCTTTTTTTTCTGCAAAGTCCAAAGTGCAATTTTCAAAAATTTTATTATTGAAACATGTTGGATTTCTGAGTCACAATGCGGTATCGCGTCATAAATCGGTTCTGTACGTGCATGAATATTTTTTCAAAACTGACCTTCCTCTTGTCGATATCGATCGAAAGCCTTGCCATGCTACACACCGCGGCGCGGCAAAGAATTAAAAAAGTCGAAAAGGGGAGATAGTTTTCCGCGGAGAGGAATTTTCGACCTGGAAAGTAATGCATGTGTATATGCTTATGCGCGGCGCCGCGCCGCGCCGCGCCGCGCCATGATGAGGGATATATCAGTGTGTTATCGATCGAAGAAGGCGGAACTCGTTTGACCGGGTTACTAAGTTTTATCGAGTAATTACGTGGGAACAGTATGTATACGGCGTAATGCTTATTACCGTGGGATTTGATTTTCTATAAAAAAGACAAAATATCTGTCAATGGACTTGTATATCTGCTTTCTATTTGGATTAGACAATTTGACAAATCTCATCTTTGTCACTCTTAACTTGAAGATTGCATTCTTAAGCAATCAAGTTCTCAATATGAAAATATTGCAACGGTGATATTGTGCTCCGTTTTATTTATTTCCATTAATATATTTATGTACATGTATAAATATAAAATATTTTATGTCGATATATTTCAAAAATTACTACGGCAACGAGGCAACGATTAATTCATTCATTTAGATTTAATTGGTTTACCATCTCTTTTTAGATTATAATCTTATTTTATGTAACCAGAAAAATTGAGTTTTAAATTAACCATAAATATGCGCATAAGACTGCGAGAAAAAGTATTTTGTTGCATTTCTTCTTTTTTACATTTTGAACTGTATCTAATTCGTTTTTTCATTAATGTTGGTGAAATAATTGGCGCTTTATTTCTAATATACTATTTAAATAGAAAAAATTTCAAGGTTTTAATATAATAAATCCTTAAGCGGGAAATTCTGGTAAGATGTATATTTATTTATTTCGTCTTTTATATAAGAAAAATTTCGTCGTATGACGTTTGCGGCATCACGTGCGCGTATCGCCACCACGTGCGATGACGGGAGATCGATCTCAGATAAAACTGACATCGACTAACGTTGACCGGTCAGAATTTCCTTCTCGCGTGAAAGAGGACAAAGAAAAGCCAGGGGAGCAAGCGTATATATACATATATGCGCCGAGAAATGGCCCGTGGCCAAATTGGCGTGCACGTGCGCCGCGAATAGAGCTATTCTTGGGCAGTAAATAAAAGAGCCTGCCAGTCGAGGGATACTGGCCGCTACTACCGGACTGATGGCGCTTAAACGTTGCTGCTTGACCGTGAAAATTCTTGGACAATTTAGCTAATTTTAATGCCATGCCTATACATATATTTAAAGGTACCACCTACGTTAGCAACACACGTTTTGACTAGTTGATTGATGGGAGTCTCACTTGATTCAATTTCATATATGTGTGATGTTTTATTATATTGATAAAAATATGCCCGAGTAGGTATATATTATACCTAACGGAGCAGCAGTTCATATTTGCTGGTATAATAATATTACCATATTTCCATAATTATATATTACTGTTATACATTGGTATAAAAGTCTAATTTTTTAATCCAATTTATTACGTAGTTTTGTAAAGGTAAAATTATTAATTATATAGTTATGTAGTCACATAAATTTAAACTAGAGCATTTAGTTGAAATGACTTAAAATTTACATAAGAATTTTTAATCTTGACTACATTTTTTGACATGTTGAAAATAGAGTTTTGTTTTACTTAAAAATCATTAGATTTCGCGAATAATATATAAATTAAATACAAAATATTAGACATTAAACACTGTCTATTATCAATTTATGAAATTATTCCAAACTCCAAACTCCTGCTCTTTTATGTTTTCGTTTTGTTTAGGCATATTATTTAAAAACATATAATAATGTGCGTGATTAAAATCGCATACCTATATTTATTGAATATTCAAAGTAATTTAAGAGAAAGGTGTATTATATTGTATATATGCGTATATAGATATCCTCATGATCCCTGTGCGGTATTAATTCTTTCAAAATATTTATATTAAATTTTCAACAAAATATAGATATACTCTTGAACGGTTGACACTTTAGGATCAAGGTGTCTGTGTGTCAAGTATCTAATAATAATAATAATAATAATAAGCATGATATATTTATAATTTAAAAGGATTATTATTTAGATTTTAAAAACGATTGAATTTATTTGCAGTTAACGTTAACATTTCACATAATAGTGTTAATTCTATATTCTTATGTTTTAAAGCATTTTAATTAAAGACACAACGACATCAGAAGTCGTAAAGAGTTTTATTATGCATGTCGGATTAATTAATGCACATTAATTAGTCACCGCGAATATTCGAATGTCAAGACCTCGGTCGAGATGCTCT
>JASTWP010001093.1:0-91193 GCA_030770255.1 Temnothorax ravouxi
TAAATTTTTCCGGGGAGTGCAATGATGTAATTAATTTTTCGTTACCGATCTTTTTGGAAACCGGTTCCGAAATTTGCCTTAGATTGTACAACATCTATGTATAATTCAGTGTTATTATTGATAAACAACTGATTTAAAAAATTTCAGAGCATATTTAAACGTTTACTTACACTTTAATTGTTCGAAAGAAGCTCAAAAAGACTTTAAAAAAATCACAAAAAATCACCCCCAAAATGCGTAAACTACCCACTGGGTCAAAATGACCCGTGATTTTTGGAACGTTTGACGCGGACGGCAGCCAGACAGCCAGACGCCTGCTGACTTACAGCGACTGTACCGCCATCTAGAGAGAGGTTAAAACAACTAAGAGGTGGCGCGACAGAATCCTGATTTTAGCGTTTCAATGGTAGATAATGCGACACAATTTTTTTACTGGGTCATTTTGACCCAGGTACTTTTAAGGGAAAAAAACTGTAAAAAGTAAGAAAAAAAAAAAACTAAAAAAGCTTTACATTTTTTTTACTTTTTAAAGTTTTTTGGAGTCGGTTTTATTTAAAAAAAAATTTCTTTTAAATACTTTTTTAGTGCTTTATTTATTTAATATAATTAAAGAATATTAATTCATTAGTTGCTTACTCGATTGCTTATAATTATTATCGCATATTTTCTTACTGCTCCGTACCCTGATGTACTAACACGATATTTTATGTACTAAAATTTTCCTGGAAGATTACTTTATAGAACAGTGGAAACCGCGTTCAAATCCGTCCAATAGTTTCAAAGAAAATCATGGACATACCCACATATATGCTCGCCGAATTCAGAACATTCTCTTTTTAAAGTCGGTTTAAAAGTGTGCTAAAATAACATGAAAAAAGTAGTATGATTGAACACTCAATCTGAATATTTTATAACATTAAATATTATTATATTATATTAAATGTTAAAAGTATTGTTACATTACTACTAAAAAATATTATTTTTATTTTATTATTTTTATTCTTGCTATTTAAAAATGTAATAAACATTTTGATTTACTTCCTCATAGAGGAAGCTTTGTGATGGTAAAAAGAATTCGAGATTTTGATGGAAATAGGTTTAGAATGTTCCAAAATGTCGAGAAGTCATATTAGTAGAAAAAATGTCCGGAAGTATGTACGTGTGTGAGTGTGTGTGTGTACGGATTTTTTTGTAAACGCATTTACTTCTGCAATTTTTTAGATACCGGGCTGAAATTTTGCACACAAAAAAAATATCATAGAAAATATGTTCTCCTCTAATTTTCTTAAAAACCGTCAAACGGTATAGATTTCAGGGGGTTTTCATTTTTTCAGAAAACTGTGTTTTGCGCTGTAACTTTCTTAATATTTGAGATATTGGTCTATTTTTAATTGTATTATATTCTTCAGTCTTTTCTACCCTTATTTCATATATAATTTTTTAAGATTTAGTTGATTAGATCCAGCTTTATAAGGGTCCTATATTCGTACAGATTCCCCGAAATTTCAAACGTCTGTATTTCAAGAACTAATTAACTAAATCTTAAAGAATTCTATATGAAATAGGGGTAGAAAAGACTAAATAGTATAATAAAATTAGAAAAATTGTCAATATTACAAAACTTGAACTCTTAAAGACTATACCTTAAATCTCAACCGCTTGAGACTTTTTAGAAAAATTGATGTTTTTGGGCAATTTAGTATTAATTATTGGCAACTCTTTCTAATTCTGTGATATTCTTTACTCTTTTCTACCCCTTATTTCATACATAATTCTTTAAAATTTGATTGATTAGACCAAACATAATAAGGTTTCTATGTATGTACAAATTTTCCGAAATTTTAAACATTTGTAACTCAAGAACTGATTACCAAATTTTAAAGAATTATATATGAAATAGGGGTAAAAAAGATTTAAGAAAATGTGTCAGTATAAACTTGCACATTGCTTCCTCATAGTTTTTAAGTGTGGCAAATAGAAACTTGCACATTGCTTTCTCATAGTATTTAAGTTTGCAAATTATTAATTTGAACATTATTTCCTCACAATATTTAAATATGCAAATTATAAATTTGCACGTTGCTTAAGCAACATTTTATTTCGCTCATAAAGCTTCCTCTATGAGAAACCCAAATTGATAAATATCTACTAATAATTATGCATAAAAAAGACAGGCGATGGTGGAAATACAGGTCAAATATAATCAATTTTATTTTTTAAATGGAAACCCCATTTTTTAACGTTTTATGCGAAAATAGAAGTAAGAAGAAATATTTTTTATTTAGAACATTTTTTAAATTAAATACAGTTGAGATAATCGGTAGGTATTAGTATACAAAACTGAGAGAGATAATATATTTATAAATTGTTATTTTTTTTTTACTTATCGACACATTGTGATATTTTAAATATTATAAACTTTAAACAAACGGAACATGAACAACGATATTCCTTCTCGAAATTTTTTTATGGCGCAAAATAAACAATATAAAAAAAACGGAGGGATTAGCATTATACTGCAGATGTACTAAATTTAAATATTTTTATAATATTGTATACCTTTCTCTTTATTGTTCCTTCTCTTCTCTTTCTTTTTTCCTTCTCTATCTTTACCTTTCTCTCCTTCTATCTCTATCTTTCTGTCATTTTCTCACTTTCCATTCAACGAAATTTTTCTCTTCTTTATTTTCTGTAATTTTCATACCTTAAGCACGAAATATAAAACACATGAATTTTTGAACGTATACACTCTTCTCTTCTCTTTCTTTCTTCCTTCTCTATCTTTACCTTTCTCTCCTTCTATCTCTATCTTTTTGTCATTTTCTCACTTTCTATTCAACAAAATTTTTCTTTTCTTTATTTTCTGTAATTTTCATACCTTAAGCACGAAATACAAAACACATGAATTTTTGAACGTATACACTACCGCTCATTAATTTCAATATACCCCTAGATTTGTTAATTTCTCTGTAAAGGATGAACATGATACATGTGTTTTGAACAGAAATGAATACATTTGCTGTTGTAAACACTTTCAACACTTGCATGCATTGCATTTTTTATATATATGATGTTCATTCTTACAATCAACGAATCTGTTGTATATTGAAATTAATGAGCGGTATAAAAAAGTTAACTAATATACAAATTTAAATATATTTGCAATGTAAAAAATATTTTTATAATATATTATACCTTTCTCTATATTGTTCCTTCTCTTCTCCTTCTTTCTTCTTTTTCTATCCCTATATCTTTCTTTCGCCTTAAAATACTTTTTACTTTTTTATAAACAGCTTAAGGTATCGATACGATAAATAATACTATAAAAGCTACATTTGGATGGAACGGTAATAATTTACATATCCTACCTCATAATAGCGTAATAAATGAAAACGATTCATAGGAATAAATGTGATAGTATTTATGAAATAAAATTAATTGTAAGTATGAAATATACACATTTAGAAATATTACTTTAATGATTATATTATCTTACGCGTCATTAACAGGCAAAGCAAATAGATGCTATGATATACAGGATACCTTTAAACATTTATTTCATTTTCTAACATTTTTGAGATATACTGTAATATAATCGTATAATCGACATATTTTTTTTACACAGGAATACTAACGCAAAATTATTCGGACATTGTCACTATTAAAATTAAAAAATCAGATGAAGGTTTAGATAATGTACATATTTTTAATTCACATATCTCTCATTTACTACCGATCATTATTTCATAATGATACATTTGCAACGAAATAAATACGTCAGTACCCAAAACGTATATCTGTAATCTAAACACAAGTTTTTATATTCTGGAAACGATACAAGTGTCTTAAAATACTTTTTACTTGTTTCTAAGCAGCATAAAATATCGATACTATCCGAATAGTATAAAAGCTGCATATGGATGGAACGATAACAATTTAGACACCCTACCTCTATAATTATGTTAAAATCATCAGATATACTGTAATATAATCGTCATATTTTTTTTACACAGAAATACTAACGCAAATTATTCTGACATTGTCACTAAAAAATTAAATGAAGATAGTTTGTAATCATACAAAGATACTGTTTAGGTAATGTACACATTTTTTAAATTCACATATCTCTTATTTCATACCGATCATCATTTCATAATGATGCATTTGCAACGAAATAGATACGTCAGCAAAATTCGAAACCATCGACTGGAAAAAGCATTCCTCTTGGTCTATTCGTTGTGACGCATAAAATCGCATAAAATAATTTCACCACTCAGCAGTGGATTCACTTCAATTGATGCCATTTTAAGACAGAGCTCAATTCAAAGAATCCTCGTTGTTACTAAATGTGCATACAAGGCCTGTGAATAGCGTTAATTTCCCTGCCATGCGCATATCTTTCTTTTTCGTGCCGGCTGTACCCTGATTAGGCATCATCTTGTCCGCAATATGCTTATAGACTTTTCCATTCAGCATTAACTTAAAAAACAAAAAAATCATCGTACCATCTGAAATCGTTATATATAATTGTCTTGGTATTATAATCAATTTTATAATAAGTGTTTCCTCTCCGATAGCATAAGCAAAATTAATTTTAGGAAATCTAAATTATTTTATCTCTTTCTGAAAGTAGAATAAAAAATGAAACTAAAAATCATGTTTTTTTTTTCAAATAATATACAACTTGTGAATTAATTATAATTAATGTTTATAAGAACAATTTTATATTACTATTAAAAGGAATGTTAAGAGCACACTGATGATTACACTGACATTTCCTGGTTAGCACTTCTTATATGGCATGTTGTATTTTCCAAATTTTATTTCCAAAACATAGAAAATACCTTCCAGCCTGTGACACCACGTATACGCCAACGAACCTGCACGGTATCGTTTTCAGAATGCATTGTGATCTTTAGGATGTCAAGTTTGACGTGTGCAAACTTCATATGACCAATGAACCTTAATAGTATCAATTGCTTCGCATAACTCACAAGCCCCTGCAATTATTTTTAAGCATATTATGAGAAAATGGAAATACTTAATGCTAAAAACTCTCAATTGCTTTGAATACTTAATAAAATTAATTTTCCTTACTCCTCTAATATTGTTGATAAAAATTATATCATAATAATGGATAATAGGAACTCAATTCACAAATATTTTAGCATAACTTGCCTACAATATAAATTGTGCTACAAAACGCTTTCTCGTTTTTTTCAACTTTTACAATTTACAAGACAGCATATACGTACATACATGTGCAATTTTGGATACACCTTCCTTCTTAAAGATCTCTTCGGTATCAGCTCCCTGCGGTTAATATATAACGGCAAAATTGTATACCATATAGTTGAATATAAAATGTTCCTGCGTGAGAAAACGAGAGAAAAGGAGAACATTTATAAGAGGACCTCTTGTGCTAGACAATTATTCCTCAGCAGTGTCTGAGAATTATTATATTTTTGAAGACGCGAGATTGTACATTTGAAGCATCCACGTTAACGAAAGTAAAGTACAATAACATTCTTCGGAAAAATCTTTATTACGCGATAGTGCCCGATAGTGCCTGTCACACGTGCATATAAATACAGATCACTTTCTCGTTCTCTTAACTTTTACAACTTTTACAAGACAGCATATATACGTACGTGTGCGATTTTGGATATACCTTCCTTCTCAAAGATCTCCTCGGCATCAGCTCCCTGCCGTCAATATATATTTCACTATCACTATCATCCATCACGCGGCGATGGTCACGACTGTCACACTGTCACTATCTATTTTTAGGTTACCGCTGTATTCCAGCATAGATCGGTCTTTTTTAACAGCTTCATGCGTCTGTGATTGAGAAAGAAATCTGATAAGCTCTGTATACCAGCTCAATATAATGCAACATATATACGAATATGTATATACAACTTTTATAAAACAATACTCTTTGAAATAATACAAACGATAATAATTTTTATAATTACCTCTCTATATATCTTAAATGTTCATGAATTTTCTTCTAACTATATTTGTAATGTCATCAACTTTTCACGCTTGTTGAATATTTGCATCATGTGAGCACCAAAATCCTTTCAGATCTTCTCGACATTAAATTCATCGGTATATCTAAAATAAGGCAAATTTTACATAATGCAAAAACAGTAATTATTACTTATATCTGCTTATATATAAAATAGTGGATTATATATAATAAAAAATCCTACTAACCTCGCAAAACACACCACACGAACACACATCACATCACGCGATACACGCGCGAAACTCGCCAAACTCGTCGCGATCTCGATCGCCGTCGTCACTTCGATCCTTGCGTGACGCGACCGAAATTCGGAATTAAACCATCGTATTTAATGGTGAGAGATCACATTAATAATAACTTTCACATTAATATTAACCTCCTAACGACACGACGCGAACTGTCACATCACGATTGATCATGACACACACGCACGAAACTCGCCGAAACTCGCCGCGATCTTGCGATCGCCGTCAATCTCGACCGCGCCAGCCAATCACGCACGCGGAAAAGCGTCAACACTACGTGCGAGACGTTCGACTGGAAACGCTCACTTCTCGCGTACACATGGATTTTTTTATATAGGAATGGAAACTGTGTAGCTAATCGTAACAATCGCAAATCGCGAAATAATAATATATTGCGCGATCTTCCGAGAGTTTTCCGCATCGAGTTGGCGACTTCTCGTTGATGGCTGGGAATTTGTTTAAGGAGCGCTGGGGAAAATAGTACTCGGCGGCGGAAAGTAGTTTGCGCAGCAGCACAGTCTGCTTTACATCAAAAGTGACTTAAAAGTTTCGCGCGGGGCCGCCGGTCTTTGATGTAACGGTATTACCCTGTCGAAAGTAGAAGCGAGATACCTACTCCCGCAGCAGGGGAGGTTTCGCCATTTCCGCCAGATGAAAATCGATTGGCATTCCTGCGCCTCGCGGCATATAATTAATTCTTCTTCTCTCACTTTTACGTCTATTTTTTCTTCGATTTTTTTGTGTAACTTTACTTCTGAGCTACGATTTATAATCATTCTGCAACCATTCTATGATAAACGCGCGCAATATAATATCACTTTTTTAGAATATCCTGGAAGAATTCGATTCTACCGCTGATAAGATCGCTAATATAAATTATGCTATTATCACAATCAATGCTTTCGAGTTTCCGCAGGTACCGAGACCAAATGCCGAAACTCCTTGCGGAAAGAGATAAGATCGCAATATCAATCCGTTGCTGTCGACTTTATAGAACGCTTTATAGAAGTTCGGACAAACAGAACCGCGATAATTTCTTCAGCGGTGGTGGTTTGTGAACTTTTTTATCTCGATGCGATTAGGACTGCAAGTTAGATAGATGCTGAGCGAGGATCCAGAGAGAAAGTGGAGGAGCATACTCATGGAGTTGTACAAAGGACGACGCAACTTCCTTTAACGAGTTCCGCGCCGGGAAAGAGAGCTAACTCGATTAGGAATTAATTTTTGACGACTCGTAAAAGATGAGACAAAGGGGAGATTTCTCCGAATAGCGAAAGATGAAGGGACAAAAAAAAGGACAAGTGAAAGAAAGGAATTAAGGTGAAACCAGAGCTTTTCAGCTCTGCCTTTGTGGGGGTAAATTATATTCGATTTTCCGTTGATACGTTGGCGGACTTTTAATCTTCTGCTAAACTTTTCGATTTTTGTCTGACGTAAATGATGCATATTTCGTAGTATATTTAATAATTTTTTAAATATTTTATACATAATTTTTTATTAATTTCTTAGACAATTTTTCATTTACAATTATTCAGATAATTAAATATATTTCCTTAAGATTATTATTTGTTTAACTTTAAATAACATTTTTCAAATAATTCAATTTCAGATTTCATGTGAAATCTTAACCTTCTTAATTAGCCAATTAAACTCCGGCAATGTTATCAAAATGCGGTTCTCCAACTAAAAACGGTGAATTTATTCCCGAACCGTTTTTGTTTTTTAGCGGGATTAATTTGTCCTTTCCATCGGAAAGAACTTGCCGATTGTCAAACTTATACCCAGACCCCACAACTCATACCCCCGCGCCATATACACGATATCTTATCAGGAGCCGACTCTGCGACAATTTATAACGACTCGTCGAGCCACTTTGAGGGGCTCAATCCTGCAAGAAACTTCGTTCTTTCTCCCTTCCGCTTCCCGCGTCCTCTTCGTCCTGCATCCTTTCTCCGATTTTCCGTCATTCATCTGCCTCCTAAGGACGCCCCTTAAATACCAGGAGTTTCGCGTTTCCATTTGATCGAAAAGTGCATGAGACGTCTTTTTGAATATTATTGCTCCTTACGTGTGTGAGAAAATGCTAGAAACTGGTGGAATCTTAAAGCGACGAGTACCATTATTTGGAAAATTTTTCTTCGCATTTTACTCTCTAAAAGTCGAAGAATATAAAGTATCACTCAAAACAAGTGAAATGCAAGTGTAACGTGAAAATTGAGCCTGTGCACTTCGAGTGATTCGCCACTCTAATTGTAAGAAAGAATAAAATTTTGCTCTCTCTCTCTATCAGTTGAAATGAAATCGCACTCTATTTGAGTAAAAGGGCACTCTTTTCGAGATCAATATTCATATGATGAATTATGTCACTCTACAATTTTGAGTGGAAAATTTCACTCTGTTTATAGAGTCACTTATCAGTCGATTTTTAGTGAATCATGATTCACTATAGCTTTAGAGTGAGATCATATCACTCCGGTAAAGTAGCCGCTCTAAAAATTTGAATGAAAAATTTACTCCTATCTTATGAGTGCCTGCATTTACTCAAATTAGAGTGACAACCCTTTCTTTTGGAGTGACTATTGTAATCACTCTAATATATTACTGGCAAAACTACTCTATGTGATTTAGAGAGTATATCTGTTCGATTAGATAATGATAATATATAATTATATAACATAGAGTCAAATGATAATGAGAAGTACGAGGTTATTTATGACAATTTATCACTTACGGTTAAGCTCGCTTCAGGCGTTTACAGGCCGCAGATTTTTTCGCGCGGGATGACGAACGAGCGGGTGGCCGAGGGCGGGAAACGCGACGGTGGTCGACGGTCGCGGGGGAAAGGGAGATCAGCGAATGTGATTTAAAAAGTTTTCTCGTTAAATAGCGCAAAAATGCGCGGGAGATGTCGAATGTAGACAGGAGGGTGACAGCGATCCGGGGTGGAGAAGGCCGCACGGCAAAGGGTGCGTGGGAAGGGTTGAACGTCCGGCCTGGAACGGACAATGACGAGCGAGAGTACCTACTGATTTTAATTATGGAATCTGTGCAGGTGAAACGCTCAATTTTCCCGTCGGCACATGTCCACCCCGTTTTCCACCCCATTTTATCCCCTCCTTTTCCCTGTTATGCTCCGGTTCACCCCTGTCGCTTCTTTTTATCCCTGTAGTTTGGACCTGCAAGGTTCCGCGATTTCAATTCCGCGCCATCTCTTTACCCTCTTTTACCTCCCTGGCCGATCAGTATCCCCTCTTCCGGCTGGTCACTCTTTAATATCGATTTCCTCTCGAACGGTCGAAAATATCACAAGAGTATCGAGTTACGCGGGCCGCACTCGCGACCATGGTAGAAAGAAAACAAGGTATGCTCTTGCGCATTTTTTCTAATAACCAATCAGTGCGTAAGGCCAAGCGGGAGACATATTGGTTTATTGGCCAATAGAATTAAGACCGCCGTTTTTTAAAGTGAGAATTAAGTTCTTTTTCTGTTCTGCATATAATGCAATTTTATTTCATGTAATAATTAATTTTAAGTAAAAAATGTTAAATATATATATAAAGAAATATTAAAATAAATGTAAAAGAAACGAATTCATGAATTGAACAATATAATAAATGTATGAGAAAAAATTAAATAATTTTCTGAAATTTAAAAATAGTGTGGATATAAGATAGGTTTATTTAAATACAGCAATTTCGATAAATGTAATAAATATTTTATTTTAATAGCATGAGAAGTTGTGTTCAATAAGTTTATTATTGAATAGTATACAAGAAATTGATATATATGTGAAAATGAACATATGTGGCACGCTGATATTACAGATTTCAATACATGAATTTTGAAACCTTTTTGTATAAACGTTTTTTTTTACATCAGACACTAATTTCTTATTAATTTCTCGCAATCTTATGTACGTTCTTGTACGAACAAGACATAGCATTACTTCTTCAGGTATACCATACTCTTCTGGCATTTTTTCCATTGTTAATTTAGTTACAGTTTTAAAAATCCACATACTTTTAGATAAGCCAGAAGTTCCGTGAAATTCTTCAAAAATCTTGTTCATAATTAACGCTGCTTCAATGAAATGATCAGAGGGATAAATCAAATGACCATCTGATACTGTTAAAACCCAATCAGGCTTATGCGGTAAAAATTCAACATTTTTTGTATAGTCTCCTAAGAAACTATACTGCATACGAAACCTATAAGCTACGTAACCTGCTATATAGGTAACAGCTTCACGTTCAATAATATCTTCAACTTCTATCATTCTCTGTTGATCTTGAGGAAAATCATCTACAGTAAAGATAAAAATAAAGTTTCAATAATGTAATAAAACAATGATTAAAAATCCTAAAAATGACATCTATGAAATTCAAAGTTTTACAATAAAAATTTCTATTAATAACGCATGTTATTCAATTATTGTACGTATACTTATAAAATATAAACGTATAATTATGTACATAATTTAAATATAATCCTCTCTACTGTATGGAAAATAATTTTTTTCATCGTAAGCGCATAATTTTTAAATGCAAATAGTCACAATGCAATAATGTAAACAGTAAAAATATTGATCTTTTCACCATTAATTATTGTTAAAAATATTTTGATAAATAATTACATTTGTTATTTCATGATTAACTATATTGAAGCGATAAATATATTCTATTTGTGCAAATGAAGAAAATGTAATAAATAGATAAATGTAATTATTTTTTAAAACAATATTTTTGTTTTTAATAAAAATGTTATACTTTAAGTTATACTATGTTGTCACTTTAAATTATAAAACTTTAAGTAATATAACATTTTAATTATATACAATTCTATTTTAATTGTAAAATATAATTTTGCTTTAATATAGATATTATTAATACAAAATTATATTTTAAAATTAAATTAGATTAGTGTGTATGAACTTATACCCGTATCATCTAATCCTTGATTAATGAAATCGAATTCGTTTAATTCAGCATTAAAGTAAGCAGCTTCTTCATCAACTTCAACTAGTTCAACTTGTTGCTCTCCTTCCGTAGATTCTAAGGCATATGCCATCATTGCATCTCTTTTGTCGTTGAAATCTATCAAGGTAAAATCTTCATCTTTTTCAGTGTTCCGTTTTTCAGGAAGTATATCACCAGAATGTTTTCCTAAGATATACCATCTTAACCTATATCGAAAATTCAAGGCTGATGGCTGGTCATTCGTTGCACCCATAGATCTTAGGTATGAGAAAAGGTTCTCTAAGCAATCCTGCGTCAATCGATTCGTTAAAATAAAAGATATTTTAAAAGTTGATGTATTAAAATTTTGTTGCAAGTACACCAACAACTGTTGAAGAGAGTTATTATTTAGAATAACTCCTTTTTGAAACGGCAGTAATGACTTGTGATTTCCAATTTTCATTGTAAGCATTGTATTTGTCACTTTACTTAGAATTTCATTCTGACGTTCTAAATTTAATCCATAAGGTTCTTTACCAGGTCTATATCCTCTGGATGCTTTACTATTAAACACATCAAACCATGCATCTATTGATTCCATGAATTCAGAAGTCACATCATAATTATCTTGACTTAAAAAACCGCGTTCGCCACACCATAAAACACCTCGTGCAGTTGTCTTGGAGAAAAGTTTAGCAGCTGTAGATACCTTTTGTCTATTTGATCCGGAAACATCTAAATGTCTTTGAGTGATTGGAAAAAGAACTTTTAAATCTCTGTTTTCATTTACGGATAAAGCTTCTTCTATGCAGTCCTTTGAAACAAGTTTTCCATTTACAAGAAAGCTATTATCCAGAAAGTGATTCCTTATTAGCTTTAAGGTGGTTCTCGCAGTAATTTGAAGTCACAAAAACAACTATTGTTACTAGTGACAAATATGAATGATTTAGTATGTAAAAATCAGCATACATTTAAATTAATTATTCCGTAAAGTGTTTTCTCATTTAACCGTTGCTATAAACTGAAAAATCAGACCAAAGTTACAAATTTGACTAGAGTTGGTGATATAACCATAAATATGATCACGCCGCGCGGTAAAAAAATAAAATATACTAAAATAGAAAAAATATACGTCACAATTTCTACAATTCCGCGATAGTAAATATATATATTTATACAACTGCCGAAAAAGATATGTCATCCTTATAACCTCCATTCAACGGTGGGAGAATGGTAGGACACGCGACTTGTGCGTCAGCTGACGTGTGCGACGTTGCCAAGCAGCCACTCAAGACGGACGCCATGACTCTCGTGTCGTGTCGAAACGTCGAAAGTTGCCGAAAGTTTGTCGAAAGTTTCGCTTTATTTATATACGGTACGGTCAATCAATTTGGTGTCGCGTCAGTATCTTTAAAAATGTTTATTGCATCGATTAAACAGTTTTTTATTCGTTCATCTACTCGAGAAGTATGAACGTATTCCATAAATGTGCGATCTGACCCTCCTTTCCCTATTATCACCATGTAAAATTGGCAAAGTTTACGGACATATATCTCCGGAACCAAGCGGTAAAAAAATTCGAAATTTTTCAGACACACTTTAGGAACGTTAACCTTTCATTTAATATCATATTTTCCGGGCTATCTACATTTGACCTAAATGCTAGAACCACCTTAACAAGTGAGGTGCATCGTTAAAAACAAAAACTTTGTACTCTTCGTTAAATGGATGTTGAAAATGAGAATTTTGTGAACTTCCAATTCCTACGTTCATATCATTCAAAACTTTAGCATTTGTTGGGCCTAAATCACATGTAAAAGCAACTACAATGTAAGTTGCTTCATACAGTTCTGATATTATATTATTTACGATATCCTTACTAAGAGGTATATCGTAGTCATAAAAAATAGTTTGTTTCCACTTATCAAATAGACCTCTGGCCATACCAACTTGTACTGTCTTGTGTGACCCAATGACTTTTTCTTTCTTTTTATCTATTTCCATTTTCTGAGAAATATGTATTTCATCAAAACATATAATGCAAAGTCTTTGATGCAACTGCAACGATGGCGCTTTCTTTTTCATTAAAAAGACAACATCAGATAAAATTCCTTCTTTTAATTCCATGCGAGATGCCCAGTTTCTAAGTGTAGATAATCCTGGTAACGGGTAGTGATTTTCTCTTAAAAAACGATATGCTTTTGGGCTCAAGCTTCTTAACATTATTGCAGCAGATATTTCTTCAAGACCCCATTTTACTCTTTTTTTTTCATTACTCATTAAAACGTCAATTTGCTTCGGAGTGAATATCCTTTTGAGCACATTATGGACATTTTCTCTTATTACACGTTTCGTAACCCTTGTCTTTTCTTTTTGCAATCGTTTTACTTGTTTCTTAAGCAAATGGTTTTCATTGTTTGTTCGGCTTAGTTTTTTCATCAAATCTTGAATTTTATCTTGTAATCTAAAAAATATTATTAATTTGAAAAATTTCTCAATATGCAATAAAATATTTTCATGTCTAAAAATTACTTGATTTTTATTAGGATGTATATATATATATATATATATATATATATATATATATATATTAGGATATATACATATCCTAGTAAACATCAAGTAATTTTTATATATGTATACATATATATATATATATATATATATATATATATATATATATTTGAGCTGATACTTTGATAATTATACAGACAATTAATTTTGTTTACCTCAAGTGCTCAAGCATAACAGTCTGTGAATTATTTTGTGTGTTTATCATTGTATCGTCACTTGCACTGCTGAAAGTAAAAAATATTTAAGAAATGAAAATATAAAACAACATGCAATAATTTCTTGTACAGCAATGAAGTCGTTAATACGCATGAAATCAATAAAATTATACCTAGCATTTTCTTTTGAAGATTGCATAAAACATGTTTCTGCTTTATTCTCCATTGAAGTGTCGATCAAATTAGTTTCGGACTCATTAAAACTGTTTTTGCTGTTAAAAAAAGATATTGTAAATAGAATTTATTGCAATCTTCACATATTATAATAAGAAAATATTTTATATAATACAATAATACACACCTGCTGTTTTCACTAACATTTATTACGTTGTGTTGAATTTGCACTTCCTTTAACACTTCTCTTTCCTTCAATAATGGCAAATTTTCTATTGGAATTGCATGATCATGAAGTTTTCGTGATTTCTCGGACTCATTAAAACTATTTTTGCTGTTAAAAAAAGATATTGTAAATAGAATTTATTGCAATCTTCACATATTATAATAAAAAAATATTTATATAATACAATAATACACACCTGCTGTTTTCACTATTATTTATTATGTTGCGTTGATTTTGCACTTCCTTTAGCACTTCTCCTTCCTTCAATAGTGGCAAATTTTCTGTTGGAATTGCATGATCATGAAGTTTTCGTAATTTCTTAGGCGAGTAATTTTCACAGTTTGCTAAATACGCTGGCTTTGGTTTGTAACAGCTTGGTGTAAAGTGGACAGAGCATATGCGAGCTACAAAAATTAATTTCAATAAAGTGTTAAAAATATATGCCTCAATACTATAATTTAAATAGATTCAAAATAGCGTACCGTTTTTTAGGTTAACTTTACTTTTGTTGGCAGCTTGCATCCATTTTAACGCAGTTTCTTCATCCTTTGGATAAGAGAAAAATTGAATATTTTTCTCTTTTGCATTATCACTTTTATTTTTGCATCCACTTACACTACGCATGGGCATTTTAAAAAAGACAAATTAAGCCGAAACACGTTCACTTCTGACGTATGTATATACATAAAGTATATCTATATATATTCAATATGGCGCTTGCTTGGCCTGTCGCCATGTCTGCGCAGAACATGCTCAATTTCGACCCCCCTAACGAGCACACCTTGTTTTCTTTCCACCATGCTCGCGACTGTCAAGTCTCGTCGGTTGTTCTACACTACACTTTACGGCTACACTTTACGGGATTAGAGGTGAGGGGTGGATAGGTAGAAAGAGGTGTGCTATTGTGTAGGGGAGACCGGGGTAAACTTGACACAATTTTTTTACAGACAATTTTCAATAATTAATTAAAATTTTCAAGCAAATTCAATGGTACACATTTAAAGAGTGTTCCTTTAGGTACAAAATTGCTTAAGAAAATTTTGCTGTATGTTGTTTAGTTTAGTTTTGCCCCCAGGAAAGGAAAAGTAATGCAAAGATAAATTTTTAAATTGAAAAATGCAAACTCGACACTTCACCTGATCGACACAACTTCATCTGGAACTTATTTTTTATTTTTTGAAACTGAAAATACATTGTTTATCGTGTATTTGAAAAAAATTCGGAATTAAGTAAAACAATTATTGGAAACAATAAGAACAAAACTTGTTAAACTTTTAATTATTTTCATCTAAACTCACGTCTAAAAAACAATTTATGCAAGTAAACTCGCGATCGGACGTGCATACACATTTGTCATGAGCCATATAACTGCATGACAAGCATCGTTTGTTATTGGAAGCCGATGAAACGGTGTGATGTCGACTTTGCCCCAAACCTCGTTTTCCACTTTTTCACTCCAAAAACATGAAAATTTTGAAAATATGCAAAAAATATTATTGGATTCGTATAGAGCATCCATCAAAATTACTTACATATAGGTTCGCAAGAGTAAAGCTCGATGAAAGAGTAGAAATTTTCGAGAGATCAGATAAATTACTTTTTACCTTGAAAAACTCTTGTGTCGCGCTAAAAATTGCACCATAACTCAAAATGTCACCAAATTCCGTTCATAATACTGGCACATAAAGATGCATTTACAGTAGGAAAGGCAAGTTTCTACGATAGATTTAAATTGGCAAAAAGCCTAGTGTCAAGTTTGACCTCTCCCCTACGTGTATTACTGTTCCAACTAGGAACTCTGTTTTAAAGATTGACAAAAAATCGGCGCTCAGTCATTTACTGAAGTTTAAAAAAAGTATACAAAATTCACAATATTGCTATTATCAAG
Organism: Temnothorax ravouxi; assembly: GCA_030770255.1. Taxonomy (NCBI): domain Eukaryota; kingdom Metazoa; phylum Arthropoda; class Insecta; order Hymenoptera; family Formicidae; genus Temnothorax; species Temnothorax ravouxi. The sequence continues at coordinate 16,252 of JASTWP010001093.1, forward strand.
AGACACGGTAGTGTCTCGTGCCAAGTATGAGCGAGACCGACCGTGACTCTTTTACGCGACGCGACGGGTTGCGAGTACTCAAGATGTTGAGATCTCGTATAACGAGTGAACGGATCAAGTTCTAAGTAGGCTTGATCGATAGCTTGGGGTCCAATTAGGGAGGGGTTTCTCTTATAATATTCCGCTACGTGCCCTACGAGCGGAGATATTGCGATGCAAAGTCAAAACGTTGAAAATTTTTTATTAAGATACTACTTCTACTAACGCTGATATAATAGATATATAGAGAGATCACGTGATCAGAGAAATGTAACTTTCACTTTTTTGCCACTGGCGGCGCTTTCGCGCAGTGAAGATAGTGTGTTCATACGTTTGTACGTGTGTGTACTGCGCGCAGTGTAGATAGTGCGTTCAGCGTGCTGTTACGTCAGTTCACTTAACTTAACCTATGTCGGAGCGAGACCAACCGTGATGACTCTATACCCGACGCGACGATTAATTCAAGGTAATTGTTTTATATTATATTATTATGTAATTATAATAAATGTCTTACCTTAATATATATATCTATTATTCTATATTTTACTATATTATATTCAGTATTTCATACTTAATTTTTATTTTCCTTGTTTCCCCACGGAGCATGCATCTATTCTGTTTTCAATTTAGTCAAGACAATCGGATTTAATAAGCACATGATCATCACATTTTCTATTTGAGTATTTATTTTGTTAAATATTATTAGGCCGGTATTCATAGTCGGATCTTATTTCAAGACCGTCTTAAGTAATGTTTTAAGTTGCTAATACGATCATTTGATTGGCTGGACGGAGTCTTAAGACTGCTTTTGACCAGACTTAAGATGATCTTAGATATAAGATCCGACTATGAATACGGGCCTTAGAATTTATTGAATTAATTACCTAATTTTATACATATCTGTTTAGAATTGCTAATACATTCAGTTATATCTCATATATTGAGCATAAAAATATAGAGTAAAGTATAGATTTTGTTTTCAATATATCTACTGAATAGTTTGCTTAATTGTTGAATATTTGCTATTCTAAAAGGGATAACGTGTCATCACATGGGCAAGACAAGTTAGCGCAACAGAAAGTGAATGAGAATTTTATTGTTTTTGCTATTCTAAAAGGGATAACGTCACATGGGACGAGGAACAAGACAAGTTAGCGCAACAGAAAGTGAATGAGAATTCTATTGTTACGATGTCATCTGAGCAATCTCTAAATATGAAACTGAAGCGGATAAATATTGGGACAAGTTTTATGAAATACACAATAACGGGTATGTACACTCTAAGGGTCCGTTCCGTTTCACGCATATGCGCGCATTTATCTATAGCATACGTAATGTTTACTATAGAAAATGCGCGCATATGCGTGAAACGGAGCAGACCCTAACATTTTCTCTGTGTCTTAAATTATTTAGAATATTAGATAATTAATTGAATATTATTTATTCGATTAGCGTGATAAATTTTTATATATTTTATTTATTATTTCAGGTTTTTTAAGGACAGACATTGGTTACTGATTGAGTTTCCAGAATTAACGCCCAATACCGTAAAGCAAGACACATTAAGGCCCATGAGAGTTGCACTTACGGACGAAGATAAAAACTATGGAGATAAACACATAAAAATGATCGATTTACCATGTAAAGACAACTGTAGAATATTGGAAATAGGATGTGGCGTAGGAAACACTGTTTTTCCTATATTCATGTATTAATACAGACTCAATTGTTGTGATTTTTCGGCGAAAGCCATCGATATATTACAACAAAATCCTACTTATAATGTAGATAAGTAAAGTGTTCTAAGAACTCATTTAAATTTATTTAACATTGTCTAATAGAGTCTATAGGATGTAAATTACAATTGTCCGCTTTAGGTGTAAAGCATTTGTCCTGGATGTAACTCAGGAAACATGGACGACTCCTTTCGAGCCTAAAAGTCTAGATATCATTGTACTTATATTCATATTGTCTGCCATTCATCCTGATAAGTAAGTCTTATATTACTAAAATTATTAGTATTATATGTATATATTGTGACGTGGCAGTTTCGCTGCACCGTTGCAGCGCCCCGCCGCCGTCACAAGGCACGGTTTCGCGACCTTGTTATGCCCGAGGACGGTCCAACGAATCGATGCGAGATCTCCAGGGGGCCTATTCGAATCGCGTTGCGTTAGTATTAATTCCTGTTTTATTTTGTATCATTTACGCGGCGCCTCACCGAGCCAAAAACAGGAGTTCCTGAGATTGGACCAAGGAGTAGCGGAGTAGACGACAAGGATGGAAGCGAAAATTTGGCGACGACCAGCGGATTTCGAGGATGCTTGCGGGCCGCAGAGCACAGGGGAGCGCTAGAGGATACGCGCGTGGCGCGTAACACAGCGACGGGCGGATCCGTGAAGGCAGGGCCCCGGGACGCCGGGACAAAACCAACTCACCTGCCCTCCTCACCCTACTGACCGGATGCCGGGGTGGTTGGCCACCATACCCGGGCCGAAAGGAAGGAACACGGGGGCAATCACGTCCCGTCCGCTGCGCCGGGAGGAAACCCGGACAAATTGCTGCGCGAACGAAGGGCCGCCGAGCGCCCTGCGAAAAGCCGTGATTAACGGCCCTGTGTGACGAAACACCGCGAGCCTGCGAGCTCACCTCTTATTGGTCCGCGCGATAGTTCGCGGGGCCGCGTACGCCCGGGGTGGGGTACGCTATCGATTCCGCCATCGAGCGAGAATTTCGGGAGCATTCGTGGATCGTCCTCGACTACCGAAACACGCAAATTGTCCGTCGCGGTATTTGGCACTTCGCATTACGCTTGCTGTACGATGGAGCTTGGACGAACTCTTGGTCGCTACTTCTTTCGACCCTTGGGACGACGGCAAGGACCCTCGGGAGAGAAACGACCTACGGTGAGGTTGCCTCGCGTAACAATTATGATGTAAAGCCACGACACCGCTCCCCGGGTTGCGCTCTCGCTCGGGAATTCTCGCGATAATTCGCGTGTTCGCCGATCAGGCGTAATTAGTGATCGATAACGAGAGCGAAGGGCACCGGAATGGTCTCGTGGCAGTAGAATCGCGACCGAAATCATAGACTCCTGGAGATCGCGGTAGGCGCGTCGATAACGCCGTTCGACATCGCAAGTGCGCCGTTTCTCACGTCCTTCGCGTTCGCGTCCGCGCGTCTCGTAGTGTGTCGTGTTTCGCCCGGTCGGAACTTAGAACTTGCGAGTAATGACGCTTGCGTGAGAATATCCTGCGTTTAATCGCGTCTGGATTTTATTGGCGTTAACTTCGCGTTTCGTTAGTTCCCGCGGTAATTCCGTGTTTTTCCCTCGCGTCCGTTAGTTATTACGTGTGTTAGATTAAGTCCGTTCATTCGCGTTAGTTATACGGTTCTTCGGTTCCTCGCGATTGCACTGAATTTAATTGGCGACAGAGTTCTTGTGCGACTCGATGAGTAGCGTTCACGCGTTCCGAGCATGGCGTCCCGTACTCTCGAAATCTTTCATATATGAGATCCGATGTTCTACTTCATTCTGATTAGCTCGCGTTTTCTGTCGATGTTCTATAGTAGTTATAGTTTCCTTCCAAGGTTGCTCTAATCTAATCACAGCGCCTTCTGCGCGTTTTCTTTTATTTCGTTTCGGACGCCCCGCGTCATTGAATGTTTTGTCGGTCCGATAGGCTGAAGCCAAATTGGCATTCATTGTTAATTTTTTGGAATTGCTACAGAATAAATGTTATTTTTACAATGTTAATCGATTGAGTTCGTGGTATTAATTTTTTTTCGTCACCCCGCCGAATATCGCGCTGCCCTTCATCAACCCCGCCTGAGTATTAGGTCGAGCTAGCCAATTCCTCGCACATCCGCACGTGTCGTTTTGCGTCTCGTTTCGGTTTTCTTTCGCGATTTCGCGGACGCGCATTTACGCGTCTGGCGCCCAACGGTAAAATCGTTTCGCGAAGTGTCGGAGGTGCGAGGGAATCGTTGGAGAGGCCTACCATCCTGCTCTCCTCAATCCTTTTGATCCGGCACACGCCCCGGAGCGGTCCGGGAGTGAAAAAGTCGTGACAATATATATATATATATTTATTTATTTAGTCTAACTAAATTTAGTTAGATAAATATATACATAAATACATATATTTATTTAAAAACATTTTATATTACAAAAATAATAAAAAGTGGTATAAATTATATAAATACCAGTAATATAAATATGTGAAAAATAGCAAATCAAAAACTTATTTGAGAAGAGAGACATAGAAAAGAAAGTTGATGCACTCTTTGATATTTTATAGGATGCAACATGTTGTACGGCAAATGTATAGATATATCTGAAACCAGGTGGAATAATTTTATTTCGTGATTATGGCAGACACGATTTAGTACAATTAAGATTTAAGAAAGGCAATTGTCTCAGCGAGAATTTTTACGTGCGTGGAGATGGCACCAAAGTATACTTTTTTTGCAAAGTATGTAAACATTCTTGAAATTTCAATATATTTTAATGCTGTCGAATTAATATTGTGATATATTTGCTATTTCCAAATTATACTGTAGTCCATTGAATGTTTTATAATATTTTACCAAAAATTACCACAAAATTATTTCTTTAACACTCATTGTATTAAAATAACCATTGTCCCAGAGCATATTAGAAAATTGTTTGCCGGTAATGGCTTCATTAAAGAACAAAACTTCATAGACAAAAGACTGCAAGTTAACAGAGGTAAACAGCTGAGAATGTATAGAGTGTGGGTGCAGACAAAATATCGAAAGTCGTTGTAGAAGCTATGTAATGTGAAAATTGTTATCAAATTTCCTCTCAAGAGGCGCAGATTTACGTTAGAAATCAATAAATAGAATAATTGCATAGAAATACAGGGTGTTTCTTAAAAATCACGCACTAACTACATAGCGTTATTCCTTATCAAAAATTGAGTCGAAAAGTCCCGAACCATTTTTTTCCATAATGCTTTACCAAGCTGTAATTATTGAGTAAAGTCAATCCAATCAGCGCCGACCTTTAGCCGGGCGCACGTCAGTGAGCCACGCGCCTGGTAGTGTGCGTGAGCGCTCCGCCGCTACGTTCAACGCTACGCGGCGGCGGCGCGCGGCCCGGCCGCGGCGGTGTTTTGTCTTCGCGCGCGTCGCGTGGAATATTCTTATACGCATCGTAATAACAGAAATAATTTTTTCTTGCACTAAGAATTACATGTTAGAAGGTACTTCTGTCAGAAGTACCTTCTTACAGAAAATTTCGATGAACTCTCGCCAAGGCATAATAGCCCAGTAAAATGACAAAATTTGGAGGAAATAATTCCTACAGGGCTGAAACTTTGTAAACAGGCTTGTTTTAGGGTACTATTTAACATATTAAAAGTCCCCATGTGTAGACGCTACGTTGCGGGCAGAGGAAAGTCCAAAAGGTCCAAAAAACCAGTTTTTCGCAAATAACTCGGAAAATATCAACTTTACGGAAATTTATGTTGATATAAAAATTGTAGCTTATAAAATTCCGCACAATTTCATTTTTTATTCAAGTCTGTACGACCAAATAGAGCAGAGATAGAATTTTTTTAAACACCGGTAGTTTTGCGACGCAACGAAAACGCGTACGCGTGTCGCGCATTTTTCGCTAATATCTCGAAAATGGACTCTCGAATTGAAAAATGTTCGAAATAAAAGTTGTAGAGAATCTAATTACGAACTTCGTTTTTTATTCATTTCTCTACGGTCCAAATTCGCCGCGTCATTAATTAAAAGACAATTTTTTTTTATGTTGATAGTGGATGTTTTGCATGTAAAAATCAGTATTAACTGTGAAAGTATAAGTCGTACACATATAGTATGTAAATAAAAGTTAAAGAGAATAAAATTTTGAACATGTTGATGTATGCATGAATCCATTTTGGTAAAGATAGCTTGAAGTTAAGAGCAAAAAACAAGAAAAAATGTCATTTTTGAGTGCATTTTGGAAAATAACTTTTTCTGATTGGTTGGAGACAGTAATGTTATGTATTTTTCTTGAAGATATTTTAATTATCTTTAAAATGAGACGTCGTAGACCTTTTTTCATTGAAACGTTGATGAGTTACAGGCGTTTAAATATTGAAGAAAAAAAATCAATTTTTGTTAAATTAACATTTTAGTCCAAAAATATGTGGACAATAATTTTTCAAAAATTTATTTTACCTTGTTTTCATTACTTTATATATATATATATATGAACGTGCTGGAGTAGTCGTATAAGTCTTTCGCAAAGTATGTTTTATATTAAAAAAAAAAACAGTTCATGAATATTGCTGTATTTTTGATAAATTGTGGAAAAATTGCATTATCATTCCTATTTTTGTAAATATCTTCGTTTCTATTAACTTTACGAAAAAAACTTCAAGAAACCGAAATTAAAGCTGACAAAATTTCCTATAAAATAGAGTTTATGGCATGTAATTTTGAATGCATCGTGATGGGAAACTGGCGTTTTAAAAGACAGGTAAGTTTACGTATGTAGCAGATCATCACTATGAGTCATGATGAAAAAACGTGTCCTTAACAATTTTTCTGTACTTATTGAAGTGTCAGAAGTTATTCTTGGGATCTTTCTGAATCGTTTGGTACTAGGCCGATATTTTTAGAACCGATAGTACTGTACGTAGGTACTAAAGATTGAGAAGAGTCCGAAGCCGGTATGCGGCACGCGGCGCGGCAAATTCCTGTGCGCTTTCTCCTGCTTTTTGTTTTAGCAAGTTAAATTCTAGCTGCAGATGGGTCATGCCGCGTTTTCCGAGATATTCCGTTTCGAGTTCGCGTTTTAGCTGTTCGAAATCGCGAATATCGCGCGTGTCGAAGTCGGTCATTGCTTTGCCCTTGAATTTCGTGCATAACATTGCTTCTAGGAGCATGGCTTCATCTATGGGCTGAATATTTTTCATCGCGTATGTACTCGCGCTTATAAATTCGCGGACGCGTTCGCGAGATTCTCCGTTTATCTCGGGAATCATATTACGCGCTTCCTTTAGGCTAAGGAATCCGACGTGGTGCCCTGGCTGACTACGGATGTCGTTCTGCGTTCGCCCGTAGGTCACGTCCAGCGGTCCTTGGCTGATCCGTACGCGTCGTTCTCGCGCGTCGGGACGGTCGTATGTTGCTGATTCTAGCCGGCTCGTGCGTTCCTGTATCTTGCGGATTGCGCGCAGGACTTCTACAGAGCGCTCGAACTCTGCGGTCTCTGAACGGTCCATGCGTTCCTGCATGTCGCGCATCATGCGTAGTACGTCGCTGAGCACGGAGCCTATTGCTCCTGGGCTTATTTGTGTCGGCTCGGGGGCTCGACTTTGGTCGGTTTCTGACGGTCGCCCATTTTCCGCGGGTCTGGGCCGCTCTATTTCGGCGTTAAATTGCGCAGGAGCTGTGTCCTCGCGCGGCGTAATGGCCGCTGCAGCTCGTGGCTGGCTCATCGTGTTAGCTCGAGGGGTATAATCCTCTTCCTCGGGGTCAAATATATCGCTATCGTACGATATCTGCCTATAAAATAGAGTTTATGGCATGTAATTTTGAATGCATCGCTATCGTACGATGTTATAGGGAGAATTCTCCTCTCCCTGCGTTCTCGCTCTGTGTGTCGGCCGAGGTGTCCGATCGTGCGTCACCTTCGGTCGGGGGCAGTATGCGTGTGTCACTGTTGTGATCGTCGCTGTGTTCGTCACCGCTTCCGTTTGCTACGTTATTTCGCGGTTCGGCGTTCGCGTTACAGAGACTCGCGTCTAAAAATTTAAATTCGCGTTCTATAATGACGTTGGGATGTAACTCGAGCACTGGCGTATCGTCGTCGGCGAGTTGCGCGTCTAAGTTTCGTCGCACGCGGTCTAAAGCCCGGTCTACATAGGCCGCAGTTCGCAAAACGCAAGACACACGCACAGTCTACATGTCAATCTAACGTCTCTGTGTATAGAGGTTAGATTAACATGTAGACTGTGCGTGTGTCTTGCGTTTTGCGAACTGCGGCCTATGTAGACCGGGCTTAAGGAATCGTGGTCCGTACGTCGTGCGGCGCGAAAACAGTTTCTGATGCTATTCTCTATCGCTTGTTGCGCGCGCTCGCTCAACACGAAGGACGCGTTACTAATAGGGTGATGCCGGGACAAGTCGTCCGACATCTATTGGCGCTTAACACTTGTCTCCTGTAATCGCAAAGCTTCCTTCGGCTTTCGCGATTGTAGTTGCTGTAATCGCGAAGTTTCTTTCGACTTTTGATCGCGGGGGACGCTCGTTATTTTTACGCTCGGCGCGTGCCGTAATCGGCTTAAATTGCTTCGGACTTACAGTACCGTCGCGCAACGCATGGTGTCCGCTTTCCGCTGTGTCGGAGTCCTGCAGGGCCGCTCCGCTGTTTTGTGTCGTCTCTGCTTCGCTGTATTTCTGCTGCGCTGCTTCGCTGTCTCGGTGCGTCTCTGTGGCGCTGCCTCGGCTGGCGAGTCCGTGCGGTAGGTCGGGGCCTCTCCGGTGTCGCTGATAACACTCGGCGGCTGCTACCGTTGTCTCACGTGTCGCTCATTCGGGATCTGGCTGGCTGTTCCTCTTCGGGGTGTTTTGCCGCCGCTTTATGATCCGTTCCCTTTTTTAGGATGCCGTAGATCTGACAGGATGTCTTCTCGTCCGGTAGGCAGATATCCCACCGCTGCCACCAATTGTTGTGCCGTGCCTGGGGTTGCAGGGTCGGCACAGGGTTCTTTGGGATCCGCCGGGAGGAGAAGAAAGACGTGTCCAGATCTTTGTCGTATAGCTTTTAATAAACTTGTGATTACATAGATGCTTTATTACACAGGTGTTTTTATTCACTGCCCTGACTTGCGGGCCTTCACTTATTCGATTACATTCGGTCGTGCGCGATATAGCCTTTCGTTCTAGACTGCCCGCCGCTTCTCGGAAGGGCGGGCTTTTATCTCTCACGCGTTAACTTCCGCGGTGCTGACCTAGCTGTCAGCGTTGCCTCCGGATCTTGCCACCTCAGGTGAGTTTGGCAAGATCCGGAAGCAACGCTGACAGCTAGGTGTCGCAATTCGGGATCGTTGATCTTCGCCGCACAACACATGTTACGACTCGTTTTATTTAAAAAATCATAACTCACGAACAAATTGACGAAGCTTAATGATCAAACACGCAAATTAAAGCTAAAAGTAGTGCGAATGAGAAAAAAAATATGAGATAATTATTAATTAAATAAGAATACTTAATTTCATCGCCGCATATTTGATAATTTTTAAATGGTACAGAAGGACTTTAAGGACTTAAAGAATGCTAGAAAAAGAATTTCTGAATAAGAAAAAACGAATTTGAAGTGTGACAGATATTTTTTATGTAAAAAAATTAATTTTTTTTTATAATCGTAGCTCATCCCCACCTCTTCCACCTACCTCTGAGCCATAATAGTTCTCTGTGGAATGTCAAATTTTTTTTTAACGACAAAAATATTTTAAATAGAGGAGACCGGGGCTAACTCGACATCGGGGCAAACTTGACACTAGACTTTTTGCTAATTTAAATCTATCGTAGAAACGCCTTTCCTACTGTAAATGCGTCTTTATGTACCAGTATTATCAACGGGATTTGATGACATTCTGAGTTGTGGTGTAATTTTTAACGCGACATAAGCGTTTTTGATGATGAAAAGCAATTTTTCTGATCTCTCGAAAATTTCTACTCTTTCATTGAGCTTTACTCTTGCAAACCTATATGTAAGTGATTTTCATGGAAATTTTGATGCTCTATATGAATCTGATAATCGTTTTTGGATATTTTATCAAATCGAATTGCACCGGGTCATGTGGCTGCAAAAAGGCAGGGTTAAGATGTTCTGACCTCTGTGCTAATTGCAAACAGAACGCTGCCTAAATATGTTCGTATCTGACGAAATGAGCGATTCCGAATCGGATGAAGACTATTCAAATAGTGCAAATGAAAAAGAAGAAGAAGAAGACTAACAACTAATTTCCATCGTATCTCTTCTATGACGGTTATAAATTATTTAAAAATTCATATTTCCTCGATTTTTTACTGTACAGAAATGAATAAAACACGAAATTGTTCGTAATTAAATTCTCTACAATTTTTATTTAAAACATTTTTCGATTCGAGAGTCCATTTTCGAGATATTAGCGAAAAATGCGCGACGCGCGTACACGTTTTCGTTGCGTCGCAAAACTACCGGTGTTTAAAAAAATTCTATCTCTATCTCATTTGGTCATACAGACTTGAATAAAAAACGAAATTGTGCGGAATTTTATAAGCTACAATTTTTATATCTACATAAATTTCCGTAAAGTTGATATTTTCCGAGTTATTTGCGAAAAACTGGTTTTTTGGATCTTTTGGACCTTCCCCTGCCCGCAACGTAGCGTCTACACATGGGGACTTTTAATATGTTAAATAATACCCTAAAACAAGCCTGTTTACAAAGTTTCAGCCCTGTAGGAATTATTTCCTCCAAATCGACAAATTTCGAGTCATTTTACTGGGCTATAAACCATCTTCAACACACGAAGATTTAAACAAATACAAAAAAATTAACTGTGTATTTTACAAAAATTATTTTCTAAACAATCCGTTTCGTTAGATATCTCTGCGTTAATTGAAATTAAATTTTGAAACATAGCACTTATTCAATCTTTCTACGAGATTCACTTAGTTACTCAGGAAGTAATAAACTTTTTAAGAGAAATAACAATTAGATATTTAAATAATCTTATGCTTAAAAGAAAATACGTAAAGCGTATTAAAAAATAAAGAAAGATTTCTTCCTTTATGAGAAAACGATTTATCTTAAATCAAGTATAACGCTTTTCAGATGTACAATTTGAAACTTAACCCTTAAACACATACTGTCCGGTCAGTACCATCAATACATAACGTGGGTATGCTATACCCGACTCGCGTATTTCAACTGTAACTTTGCGTCCTGTGCATCAATTTTGACTTTTTTTTTTTTTAAATTGTGTGCCAGACTGTAAGAAAGAAGACCATGTAAATTATATTGTGATTTAACGTTTATCTTCAAAGATATTTGCAAATAAATCGAATGAAGTCGTATGAAAATTGTGCAAAAATCACTTTTTTTTTTAAATTCATAACTTTTTTAAAAAAACCGATAAAGACATTTTATAAACAGATCTTAAAAGTACAGATATGATAGTATATGAAAAAAAATACGTCATAATTATTTGTTCCAAAAAGTATAATTATTTGACATGGTGAACTTGGATAATTTTTAACTTTTTTGGAGCATTTCAATCACGTGAAAAAAATTCCTGTAATTCTGGAACTAATTTATAAAAATTTTTAAGACTTTATGTCTAGTTTTTGCGATTGATAAACATAATTTAAAAGTTAAATTTGGCTTTAAAAACTTTACAACAACAAAACGGCGGGCATGAGAACCATACATATATTTAATTATTTTACAGAAATAAGTTAAAAATAATTTAAAACTACAATATAATTCTTTGAAAGTAATTTATTTTTATAAAAAAAATGAAATTTATTATACCAAGCAGTGAGTACATATTTTTGCCGTGTGTAATTTGCACATTGGCAATTCGCATTTTAAACATTTGTACATCGTATATAAATAAAATAACAACTTGAAATAATCCGTATTGTAAGATTATAACCTCAAATTATCTGATACCTTGCGGTAAATAAATAAAATAAAATATCTCAGAAAATTCCACTAACACATAACCAGTGTTGTGCTAGTTACTAATAAAAGTAATAAATTACTTTTACTAGTTACTTTTCAGTGAATGTAATATATTACTATTACTTATTACTTTTCTATAACAGTAATATATTACTATTACTAGTTACTATGTAAAGTAACGCGTTACTCTCTCTCTCTCTCTCTCGCGTTATTTTTATATAAGTATAGTTTGCCATATTGAGATTCTCATACAAGTAAGTATATCAAAATGCGTTTATTAAAGTTGTAATAGGAACAGGGAATAACCACAGGTAATAGTCTCTAAATTAGTCTTTATAGTCAGAGAGTCACAATAACTAGACATTTCTGTTGGCTCGAAGAAGGAGCAACATTTCGAAGTGTTCGTCGGTGAGTCTATTTCTTCTTGCGGTCATCACTTGTCCACCAAGGCTGAATAGGCGTTCAACAGGTGCGCTAGATGGCAGAGCTGTATTAGTGTTCAGAAATATCTTCTTGACTATAGGGTAGCTCTTCAGAGAAGACATTTCTCTGGAAGGGTCAGCCAGATACATGTCCATCTGGGAAGACATGCTGACACTGGCTGGTGTCGACTCCTTGAAGTTGAAGAAGCTGTCTTCAGAGACTGAAGCAGAAGTTTCAGATTGAGATGACCCAGATGCATGTTCATCCAGTTGCTGCATGGCATCAAGTAACAGAGCCTTGCCTCTGAGTTTCTTTTCTTCGCTGTCCATCCATCGCAAACGGAACTGCGGATGCACTATGCTAGCCAGAATGAGGTCTTCACGCTGCAGAAGGTTATCGAAGCGAGCCTCAATGCCTTTAAGAAGAGCATCAACTAGCGGAACAACGAGCTTCACAGACTGCCTGACTTCGGACAACTTCTTTTTCAGGCAAATAATGGTGGGGAGCAGGATTCCCATGAAGCATTTCAGCTCCGACTGCAGGATGTTCAGAGCATTTGTCAAGGGCTGCACTGCTTGCACAAACTCGGCAATAAAAGTAATTTCTGCAGGCCTGAAGATGGCAACTCCAATCTGTTCACATATCTCATTCAACAAGCCTTCAGCCTGAGTTGCAATGCGGTGAATTCTCTCCATCGCATAGAAAGTGGAATTTTATCGCGTCGCATTGGGAACAATCAACGTCAAATTGCACTTATTGTGAACTACCTCAGCAGCTTGAGTACTGCGACTAGCCTTGTTCCAAGCAGCAGAACATTTGGCCATGGTGCTTCGCATGATCTTTTTATACTGTGCATCGTCACAAGCAGATTCGGCATCGTGCACAGCAACAAGATTCAATGTGTGCGCTGCACATCTCAGATGGGGTGGTAGCGAATAAGTGTTCTCGCTCTGCTCTGACTGATTCAGCACGTCTGTCACGCTGCTGTAAATCACCTCATCATCCTTATTTTCATTTTGGGACAGAATGGTTGTAGTCTGAGATCCCTCACATTCCGCGAAGACAGTGAAAGCCTTTACAAAATTGCTGCCGTTGTCAGTAGTTGTCGAACACACCTTTAGATCTATCTTGTACTTGATGTGAATGCTCTCAAGAGTTGACGCTATAAGATCGTATTTATGTTTCCCCTGTATTCTGCAGCATGACAAAGCAGCTGACTTTCGTTGAAGTGTGTCACAGTCGATCCAGTGGACAGTAACGCCAAAGAAACTGCGATTATGATGGGTCCAAATGTCAGCCGTAGTACAAACAGTCGAAACGCTTGCTAAGGTCTTGATTAGATTCTCTTTCATATCACTAAACTGTTTCTCCACACGTTCTGTAACAGATATAGCATTTAATTTTATTTACTATAATTTAATCTACTGGAAAGAAGTAGGGTTGTGCACAATGCACAATTAAATTGTGTTTGTTGTAACTTACATGTCAAGTTGTCAACAAATAGAATATACATGAAGGCCTATAATTCATATAACGGAAGCAGCCACAATGGCTTTATAACTTAATAAAAATATGGTGAACCAAAACGTCGGGAGTGGGCCAAGGTCGAAAATCATTATCCATTGGGATTATATAGTGACCAGTAATGGCAGTAAGCCAATTTTTGTTAATACTACAGGACTAATACTGTATAGTCTAAAGTTGTGGTGCAAAATCTTTTTACTAACCAACAAGAGTTTTCCTGCTCATGACCATCTTTCCCGGTTGCAGACCAGTTACAAGATTGATGAAAGATGGCTGTTCGACAATGCTGAAAGCCTGCATGTCATTCACCACGAAGTCAATTATCAAACTATCCACCTTAAACTGCGTGACACGACCAGAACCAATGACTTCTGTAACAAAAGGCTGTTTCAATTTCTTGGCCAACTTGTCAGCACTTGAATCATCCACCTTCCTTTTGAGAGTATTTAGCTTTTCAATTGCGCTAGGATGTGATGTCTGTAACATAAATTACATAATGTAACTAATTTTACTGTAATTTTAATTATAATATTGTAATTTTATAATATGGTAATAAAAATAACATTGAACAGAGCATGGGAAACACGCGTCGAAGCGTTTACAGCTAATTTACAGCCACACGATTTACAGCTAATATCGTCCCTGAACTCAAGCGTCTGAAGTTTCCGCGAGTTGCCAAGATTTTACGAAACAAGAGGAGTGAAGATGGCAATAGATAAAATCGGCCGAAAAATGCAAACCGGCGGCATCAGGCCTGATTTTAAGACTTAAAAGCTCCGGATACTGTCATTGTCAGTCTGTCAATACCGGTTCGTTTGATTTTTCATTCCTCATTTCACCAATCACCAGTTTTCATAGTCAATCTTAGTCCATTTTACTTTTAGTTTCTCATCAATCATCTCATTGTTTTAAGATACTGGCCAGCTTTAGGGCAACCCGCATTCACGTCAATGCAGGCAGTACAGTTTAGGGTTAGTCGGTTAAGGTTATGTTAGGTTAGGGCTCGCATTCGCCGCATCATCCCGCATACCCGCATTATTTTAAATACACTACACACACTGCCCGTATAATTACTAACTTCTTAATTCTTACCTCCAGATGCTTCTTTAAATTCGACGTACTCTTCACCGAAGTTCTGTAGGTCTTCTTTGTCGGCGGACATAGCTTACATTTCACATCGATGTTTTTCCCATCTTTCGTAATCGTTCGGAGTTCAAAGAATTCCGTGTACACGGATCGTTCAAATGAACTTCGATTTTCCATTGGGAATTAAATACTATTTAGCGTGAACGAAAGCGGGAAATGGAAATGAACAATTGCGCGCACATCACGTGTAATGTCACCATAAAGTAGACATAGACAGTGATGCCACTGATGCCAGGTTTCGAGACGCGAAACACGCCAAATTGTAATAGAGGGGAATCCTTCCTGACTCAGGGGATACATACACAAGAGACAAGGGTGACCGTGTCGTGTACACTACCCGACAATGGCCGCGTTCAGCAGACTCAACAGTTAAGCAACGTTACTAGATTTATCATAATATCTTCATATATTATAGAAAAATCTAGTAACATTGCTCTCTGTTGAATCTGCTGAACGCGGCAAATAATTCGTTCCATGGCCCCTTCACGGGTCAAGGGGAACGTACAAGTAAATCCATGGCGCCATCGGCCAAAAGTAATGCACATTTGCGTTACTAGTAACTGTAAAAAGTAATATATTACTATTACTACGTTACTATATTGAAAAGTAGCGCGTTATATTACTAGTTACTAGCAAAAGTAATATATTACTTTTTACAGTTACTAGTAACGCAAATGTGCATTACTTTTGGCCGATGGCGCCATGGATTTACTCCCATCACTGCACATAACGTGGGTATGGCATACCCGAAACAAACTTTCTTACCTTTTTGCTCGGCTTCTACGGCGAGTTTGACGCTGTTTCAAATTCGACGTTCAAGACGAAACCTCAAAGTTTTTTTACACGCTCATACCGGACCGCTACTGTCAACCGTTTCGAAATGGCACGTGATTAAAGAACCGACCGGGTATGGCATACCCAACATATGTGTTTAAGGGTTAAGGTAAATGAGAGCAAAACACCGATTTTATAGCGAATAATAATAAGTCGCTCATTTGCTGCAACAAAATGACAAAACTAAAAAATCGCTCTTTTTGAGTTATTTGTACAAGGAAAAAACACAGTTAAATCACAGTTAAATCGGTTTCACGAACTCACCCGAGAGAACAGTTGTGTCGCTATTGTGCCAAATCATTTAGTGAATTATGTAGGTTGCAATACTGTCTTATCTCAGTCAATCTCAGTTGTCATTTTTTCGTGTAGTGAGAACATCGTAAAAGTTGCAAAAAGAATAACTTGCCAATACGGCATTTTAAAATTCTCATAGAAAGTTATAACAACTCAAAACTTTAAGACGTGTCTCCTGAAAAATTACAATTTTTTATGTCACTGTTGCAGCAAATGGGCGAATAAATAATGACACATTTAATAATTTAAAACAAAATACATTTCAAATGTATCGTATTTCGGTCTTAGTTTAGCCTTTTTTCAGTATAATATTTCGCAATTATCTTAAAGTCTAATCGTCAACAACGCATAAATACAAATAAAATGTAGTCATATTCGTAAAACATAGGTCGGCAGTGTAGTTGTTAAAAAAGATTGAACATGAAGCAAATTACGTGAATAACTGCTGCCTTTTAAATAAAATGAGATTACAAAGTTAGCTGCAATTTGTATAAGTTTTTTTCATAAAGATGTAAAATTCACTTACCAGACGGTCAATCTCGTGATAATCCACTGTGTCTGGTGTCTGGTTTCAGTAACGAAACAATGCTTATGAGTTAACATCAACGCACGGACTGAAGGACTAGACTCAAGCACAAGATGAAATAAACTAATAAATAAAAAATCTTTCTAATGATTATTATTCTTTTATTGTGTCCAGAGACTTCCACACAATTGACATCTGTAATCTGTTTTATTTGTTAATTTATTTTTATTTATTTAATAGTGTTATTTTATTGTACATAATATGTATTATATTATAATGTTTCATGATATTTGTCTGTACTTATTTCACCTTGCGCTTGAGTCCAGGGCTTCACAGGCCATGCGCTGATCTTAACTTATAAGCATTGTTTCGTTACTAAAACCAGATATGGTAGATTATCACGAGATTGACTGTCTGGTAAGTAAATTTTACGTCTTCATGAAAAAACTTATACGAATTGCAACTAATTTTGTAATCTTATTTGATTTAAAAGGCAGTAGTTAGTCACGTGATTTATCTTATGTTCAACCTTTTCTAACAACTACACCACCGACCTATGTTTTACTAATATGACTACATTTTATGCGTTGTTGACGATTAGATTTAAGATAATTGCGAAATATTACACTGAAGAAGGTCTAAACTAATTGTAAGATCGAAACATTTGTATTGTATTTTGTTTTAAGTTATTAAATGTGTTATTATTTATTATTTGCTATAAGATCGACGTTTTGCTCTCATCTGTCAAGTTTCAAAAAGATTTATTCTTTTTGTACACGATTGAATATGAGGGAATAAAAATTTTGAGGGAATAATAATATTTTTATTTTGTACTGTTACCTCTGTAATTCTTTGTGATTAAATCTTTTATTCTATTGAAAAATACTTATATAAACTTTGTATTTAAATACAAATTGTATTTCCTCGTTGGATATTTTAATAAAATATTTTTATTTTGTACTGTTACCTCTGTAATTCTTTGTGACCACTAAATAATACACATGTAAACTTTGTATTTAAATATCTTGTATTCCCTTGTAAAATTTAAATAAAATTTTTTAATCTTATAAAATTGTTATCATACATTCTTTTCTAATTGACACAATGTAAAGATTTTCCAAAGTAGTGCAACAATTATTTTTTGAAGCAATATATACGTTTTCTCTGTAATTGGCGCTGTAATTTAAAAAGATATCATTTCTTTTTTGTAATTGTAATAGATCACTTGAAGCGCGACTCTTCTTTTTGATAAGGTAACATAATTTTGTGATGTGTATCACTTGGGTTATAATTTTTCGGAAATAAAGATACTACTGCTTAGATTTTTTCGAGATTTTTTGAGATATAAAGATTACGTCTACCACTTGTTACTTATATTTTTTCGAGGTATAGTACTACCACTTTCTCTTTTTTCGAGGTAATAATAATTACAATATAAAGATACAAAATTATACTTTAATTCATTCCGATAACAATCAGAAGCAGTATTAAAATATTAATCCATGATCAGATCATCTAACAGAAATCTATTTACAAATATTAGATGTATCATCTCTTGTCATTTCTTGAAGATAACTGTACAAAAATAAATATATACAATTATATCGATTATAATCAAGTATTATTCATAGGTTTGATATAAGTTGGATCCATGTATGTAATATTTTCGGGAAAATGGTCCATTATAATAAACTTTTTCTCAGTCGATCTGTTCAAGCAGTCAAGAAATCCGAACCAATAAATAACTAGTTTAGACCCGAATCTGTTCCAGTAGTTTCCAGTTTCGTATCGTTTTATATATTCTTCATGTGTTTTTAGTACATAAATTATTACTTATTTGAAAATTAATAATTAGTGGATAAGGAATAATTAGTCACATTGTCAGGTAAATTTTTTATTTTAAAAATTATTAATTGGGTTAATATAAATAATTTAATTATTGCAGTTAAACATGATTTAAAAAACATGTTAATATTATATATACATATGTATATATACGATATATATGTGTATTTATATCCACTTAACATATAGAATTGCAAGAATAACATTAAATATAATAAATACGTATTTAATCAATACATATCTATTTTAAAAAATTTCAAAAATAGAAGACAATAGTTCTATATTATAACTATTATTATATTTAATGTTATAGCGATTCTTTATATAATACGAATATAAATACACATATATGTATATTTGTAAAAAATAAGAGGTTTTATATATTATATATATATATATATATATATAAATTTAATAAAAATTTAATTTGTTGTTATTGTCAATTTGTGAATAATAAAAAAATAAAAAATGGAAATTTGTTGCCGATATTTGCTTATCACTACAAAATGCATGATATCAGTACAAAATTACTTTTTTCAAAAAAAGATAAAAAAAGGCGCCAAGCACACGCGCAATGTATGTTGTAAATCTAAAAATCTTAAATGGTAGTAGCTTTATTTCTTCCTAACAAAATAATTCACAAAATTGCGTTACCTAACTCAACCCAAGTGATATGTATAGTAGCTTTATTTTTCCCTAACAAAATAATTCACATAATTGCGTTACCTAATTCAACCTAAGTGATACGTATTTCAAAAAAGATGTGAAATCTTTAAATTGCGCCAATTGCAAAAAGAATATACTTTTGGAAAAAAATTGTTGTGCAACTACTTTTAAAAAATAAAACAAAATTGTGTTCTTAACTCAACCCAAGTGGTATGTATCTTTGTATTCCTGAGAGTCTTTCTATCAACCCAAGTGGTAGTAGTTTTAATTCACCTTGATAAAATTATAATATTACAAAGAATATTATTTTAATCACAAAGAATTAAAGAGATAACATATTGTAAAATAAAAATATTTAATTAAAATAAAATAAATAAATTTTTTTTGTAAAAAACTTGGCGCTGCTTTTTTAAGGTTTAGAACCTTTGCACAAGACTTTCGTATGGCAACGTAGTGTAACGAAACGTGGGTCAACGCACATAGCGCATAAATATAAGTGTAAACACATATGTGCAAAAGAAAATAAACAAATCCATCTCTTTATGCATATGCTTATGCACCTATGCAAGTTTGTCTGATGGGTTGACCTTAAAAAAGCAGCGCCAAGTTTTTTACAAAAAAAATTTATTTATTTTATTTTAATTAAATATTTTTATTTTATAATGTTATCTCTTTAATTCTTTGTGATTAAAATAATTCTTTGTAATATTATAATTTTATCAAGGAAAATTAAAACTACTATTACTTGGGTTGAGTTAGGTAACACAATTTTGTTTTATTTTTTAAAAGTAGTTGCACAACAATTATTTTTCAAAGTATATATTTTTCAAAGTATATTTTCTTTGCAATTGGCGCAATTTAAAGATTTCACATCTTTTTTGAAATACGTATCACTTAGGTTGAATTAGGTAACGCAATTTTGTGAATTATTTTGTTAGGGAAAAATAAAGCTACTATACATATCACTTGGGTTGAGTTAGGTAACGCAATTTTGTGAATTATTTTGTTAGGAATAGTTAGTATTACTTCACAAAATTATATTACCTAACTTAACTCAAGTGACATGTATCTAACCTAAGTGGTAGCTTTATATCTTTTTCACAAAATTATATTACCTAACTTAACTCAAGTGACATGTATTTCAAAAAAAAAAAGTGAAATCTTTAAATTAAAATTGCGTCAATTGTAAAGAGAATATGTATATTGCTTTGAAAGATAATTGTTACGCAACTACTTTAAAGAAATAAAACCCAAGTGGTATTTTCGTATTCCTATTCAAGGGTCTTCTTATTCTAAACCCAAGTGATAATAGCTTCTTAATTCTCTTTAACAAATTTTTAATATATTACAAAGAATCATTTTAATTACAAAGAATTAAAGAAGTAAAGAAGTAAGTAGTCGAAGATAATTTAATGAAAGAGACGATATTTTAGGATACTCTATACACTTTAACGTCGAGTCTTTAACTTTGCCGGACGTTGTATAAAAAGTCCGACGGTTAATATATTCCGCTCACGTTCTCCGGGACTGCAATTTGCATTGTTGCAAAAATCTCACTGCGGAAGGGGAAGGAAAAAAGAACGGCGGAACTGGAGGAAGTTATTTTCGCAAATATTATGCGATCGAGAGTCGCGCGACGCGCTGCACGAAATGACTCCGTTTTGCATAAAACACGTTCGGCGCGGCACGCGGCGCCGCGTCGCTTTGCGCCGCGTCGTCCGCGTAATGCGCATAAATAAAACGCGTAATAAACGCGTGGGGGTGCATGGGGACGCGAGGGGTTGAATTATGCGCCCGAGATAGAGCGCGAGCCCTCTCGTCTGCGGGCGACTGACGTGCGGGAAATCCTTCGGAAGCGCGCGCTAGAGCGCCGTGAAAAATATCCCGCAAAAAATGACGCGGCGGCCTTATCGCAGTAAAACGCGTGTTATGTTTTTATTGGGATTGATAAGCGCGGTACACGATGGCTCGCGCTATCGCGTGATAATATGACCGTGTAACATAATCAACCCGGAAACCTCACTTTTCGATTCTTTGAAAGTGCGATCTGTAATTTGAAACATGAATGGGAGAAGAGGGGGAAGACTGGGAGAACGGGAAATATAAATTGACGTTTTGTGTCGGCGTTATCGATAAAGCGCAGTACATGTGTTCAGATCGAGGCAGAAAATGTATAATAATTCGCCTCATTAATTTTACAACTCGTGTAACGAAGTAAAGGACTCTAACAGATAGCGTTACGGGAAAATTTAGGGCAAGACCTTGTTTCTGAGAAGCCACTTGTTTCAAATTGATAAATAGCACATCTTTCGATTAGAAAGGTATATGCGCGCAATGGCGTATCGCTCGCAATTGCTATGAAACTCACGAGTCGGATGATTCAACAGAAGTAAACTCTAAATAAGCTAATGCATTTATGTCAATATTGTTAACACGTTGAATGTCGAATTATACGAGTTAAGTAATTCGTAGTTGGCGATCTATAGGGGAATGTCTGATTGCCGACTCTTTGGGAAGGTGTTTTGAAAAGATTTTATTGTGTTTGGATAAATATAATTAAATAGCATTGAAATATGTTGATGTAAAAACGGCGTTAGGGGCAAAGTTACCTAATTATACAGCGGCAGTTAATTGGAAAAATTTATGTCGTTTCGCATCTCTAAGAAATACGCGTGAAGTTACTGACTCATAGAATTTTTGCTAATTTTGATCTAAACGGCTCGCGCTTGACTTGCATGGACTTTCGCTCGCTATGATATCGCGATGGTGATGATATCGCGATAATGCGCGCGCATACGCATACAAGAAGCGGTAAATAGAGTTTCCGCTGTAGTATCACCCGGAATCCGCTCGTATTTCCCCTTAATAGCGAATACCTTACGTATCCGTGTCCGACCGGACCTGCATACCGGGTGTGCTAATGGAACCGTCACGCAGCTACGGATCGATCGCGTCCGGCTAATAATCGCGGCGTGCCGCGTCGCTAATTAACCCCGACCTAGGACGTGTCGTCCCTGGAATAGGAAGTTCGATCCCATTTCAGCCCACGCTCTCCTTCACCTCCTCCTCCTTTCGTCCACCACAAGCGAACATGTTTGGAATTCAATTTAATTTTTGCGATGGTTATTATCGGCGCGATGGTTATTAATATCAACCGATAGACACCCAATGTGAGTGTCTATGTTCCTGCGCGGAAAGTTATTGAAGTGAAACTTCTTTAGGCACAGTAATGAGTTTGATTTTGCGACACGAAAGAGCGTCACAAATTTTACAATACAAAAAGTACAACGAAAATACGACCAATAGGCGTACGGCATTGGCGAGACGACTCCTTCTTTTGACACGGTAATAAGTTCGATTTTGCGACACGAAACTCGAAAGTGTAACGAAAATTCGACCAATAAACGTACGAAATGAAACTTCTTTGGCACGGTAATAAGTTCGATTGTGCGACACGAAAAAACGTCACGAAAAAGTGTCACGAAAATTCGACCAACAGTCGTACAAAATGAAACTTTTTTTAGATCTGTAAGTAAGTTCGATTTTGCGACTCGAAAACGCGTCACGAAAATTCGATCAGGCGTACGGCACTGGCGAGACGGATATAGTGAAAACTGCGTGTAACACATTTTCGAGTTGCGGGCGGCTGCGTGGAGTGACTAATTCCGTTGTATTGTTTTTGTATTAATTTCAGAGAAGTTATGGCAAAACCTTGCCTTTCAGAAGTTTCACTTCTATAACGCGCGTGGCGACCACGCGCGTTTATTTTTATTTCTTTCCGGAAATTAATAGCGCAGTACATTGTCGCGCTCAGGTGAGAAACTTTCCCTTCACGCTATCAATTACAAGAGGTATCGACTTTACACGCACACAATTATTGTTTATCGCCACGAAACTCGCGAGAAAATTTGCAATAATAGCGGATTTTATATTTATTTGTACTAATTGCGATCGATGTTCTAATAGTTCATGATTTTGCGACAAAATGTTGCAACGTGATTTTTCCTGATGAAAGAAGAAGGTGGAGATTAATTTTGTTCTAATTACGATATAATATTCAAAAATTACAGTAATAAATAGTGAAAACAAGATTGCAACAACCAGAGTTGTTGAACGAAAGATCATTAATATTTAATAATAAATGTCATCTATTCGAGGAATTCGATTTATCTCTCAGTTCGTCCGCGAAGTGAAAAGAAATCACAGAAGACCGGCCCTCCGCGATACGGTCCTATATCCATTTAAATGGATTTCCTTTAAGGTAGTTCGATGATGAAAGGCCGAAGTCAAAACAATGTTTATAATTTTTTTATTTTTATAATTACTTATAAAAAAATAGAATAACGCATCGCAAAGCTTTGTAACGACGTAAAAAGATTATTTTGTAAATAATTTTTACGTTGTAGAATAATATTTTGCCTGAAATAGATTAAATAAAGTGTGTGTTAACGCGTCGCTTGACTAGTTTTCAACTTTAATTATTAATTTAAAAAAAAACTGTACGGTGGATCGTGTTCACCTTCAACTATAAGCTTCCTCACAGTGTCCTCTTTCCATCGATGTACATATATTGTTCAGACATTTTTGGCAAAAGATTTTTCGCAAACTCGTGTTATTCATAGCAAAATAACCTCTTTTCCTCTTAGACCAATGTTAAAATCATTAAAATCACCTAATTTTAAAATTAAATATCTTGAGAACGGGACGGTGAATTATCTTTTTTCTGGGCTTAATCGATATCAGGAGAGTTCCTTTTTTCGATATAAAAAATAAAACCTATCACTTTTGGCAAAAGTCGTTCATCATCGAATTACCTTAATCCAATTTGCCGGCTGAGCGATATTAATGGATCGAAATAGCTGACGTTTTTTTTATCTTCTCCACTTTCTTCGACAACTTTCCTTCGAAATAGCCGCCATTTTTTCTTCCCGTGGACTTCCTTCCGTTTTATAAACCGCAGAAATATGCAAACATTACGAAACGAGAGAAAACGAAAATAAAGTCTTCAATTTACATTAATTATATATTTTGTTTGCTGATTACTTCGGTATCTTAGTGGTTTTGATGACGGTTCTCATTATTTATCCCGCGCACGATAATTATTTCCATGAATGTAAAATCTCAATTTTCTAGGTTATCTCCTATCAGAATTATATTTTGATTATATCAATAATGACTTGAGATCTTCTTGATACGTTACGAAACATGGCCGCGACTGCTGCTCATTCTTTTCTCATTTTTGGAGTCGCGTCGCGTTCTTCGACCCTCCGTGTATCGGGGTGTCTGCTCGTGAAAATATGAGGAAGACGGGCGCAAATAAACGTGAGCTACCTTCATTATTTACGCGTTTGCTCGATGAACCCACCTCCCGGCACTTCAACAATGCTGCAATCGCAAAGTTTACAATAATATTGTTACGTCGGCATCTGCATGCACCCCATAAATCATCCCCAATTCTCTCTCTCTCTTTCTTCATTTGTGCCCTCTCTCCCGGATTCGTGAAGCGACGAAGCACCGTGGAGTATTATATTTACACGAGAACCGATATCTCCGCGAAAATAGCTACACAATGATGGAACTTTCTATCTTAAATATGAAAAATATGTGGAAGAATTAATAACAGAAAAGTATAATTATCTCGTAGTTTTTAAGATTAATGAAATTTTTTACGTTTCTTTCCTTCTATTTTACACGTTAAGTTTTTAACATTTCTCGGTTTTTCTATATTTCTTTTACATATATATTATATAGGTACATGACGATTCTCTATGCTTTAATTTTGTTAGAAATTTTATTTGCTTAAAGGTAAAAAATTGTCCGAATTTTATAGTGTACGCTATCGGAGAAAATAGCTGATACTGTCAGAAACCGCGAAAACAAAAACAATGTACAAGCAAAACTGCAAAGGGGTGGCTCTCATCCATCTCAAAGTCATTCCGTTCCTTTATTATTCCATTGCAACCTCATGGGAATCGTACGGGAGGGCTAGTGCAGAAGGGAGCGAAGGGCAGTCACCTCTTGGAAATTCCAGAAGGAAGATGGAAATATGAGACAACAGGGTGCATGGCGGTCGAGGGGTTGCGCGCTCTCGTAGCGAGAGGAGGAGAAGAGGGGAGACGGAGGAAAGGTAAAGGCACGGTTAAAGTACACAGCGATGAGAATGGGGGAAGAGCGGTGGCTGCTAAAGGGAGAGAGGGGTGGTTGAAACGTAAACTTTATTCTGGACAGTGCAGCCCCCACGCTGTGCAATTCAATTATTTTTGCTCAGCCCCGACGACGCTTCCGGGCAACCTCCCTTCAGCTTTCCCCTGCCCTTCTTACTCACTGCCCCCTTCCCCCTCTCCCTGCCCCGTCTCTTGTTGCGGTCGGAGTGGCAGACGCTTCTAATTTCATTATTCCCTCTCGAAGGACTGTCCTGCTGTCTTTTTCTCACCCCTGCGGTTTATTTCCGCGCCAAGCATTCTGCTCATGAGAGCCTCTAACTGGTACGTTCTCTTGATATACTGGGTGCTCTGATAAAAGCGAGATATTTATGCCGGGTGAACTGAATGACGCGAGAAGGATTACTCGATGTAAAATTTAGATTCTCGTACTGCACTATTTGGATTATTCTGCTATGTTGCTTCCTCATAGAGAAAGCTTTGTTTTCGTTTAAAAAATTTTTTTTAGCTGCTTTTGCCAATGTGTTTAAAATGTTTTAAAACGTCGAAAAATCACTTTTGTACGAAATGTCCGTGTGTATGTGTGTATGTATGTATGTGTGTGTGTATGTATGTATGTAACGCTTCTGTTGTCCGTAAATGCTCTAACTTCCGTAATTTTTCAGATATCGGGCTGTTTTTTTTTTAATCGATAGAGTATCATTCAAGGAAGATTGGTATTGAATTTGGCGATGATTGGTAAAAGGGTTCTTTTTTTTTTTAATTTTGAATTTTTTTAGAAAGTGTGTTTTACGCTGCA
Source organism: Temnothorax ravouxi (assembly GCA_030770255.1). Taxonomy (NCBI): domain Eukaryota; kingdom Metazoa; phylum Arthropoda; class Insecta; order Hymenoptera; family Formicidae; genus Temnothorax; species Temnothorax ravouxi. Next base: position 42,210 of record JASTWP010001093.1, read on the forward strand.
ACTTTTTCAATATTTGAGATAGCGATTTATATCTAATTCTATTGTATTTTTCAGTTTTTTCTACCCCTATTTCATATACAATTAATTAAAATTTGGTTAATTAGTTCCGGAGTTACAGACGTTTGAAATTTCTGAGAATCTGTACATAAATAGAACCCTGTTAAAGTTTGTTTTAAAAATAGAAATAATTGTGCAAGTTTTAAGTGTGCAAGTAGAAATCTGCACATTGTTTACTTGTAGTTTTTAAGTGTGCAAGTAGAAACCTTCGCTCACATAGCTTCCTCTATGAGGAAGCCAAAACAAATAAAGTAAGAAAGTTTCTACTTGCCCACTTAAAAACGTGTGCAGGTTTCTACTTCCACACTTAAAAAAAGCAATTTGCACACTTAAAAACTATGAGGAAGCAATGTGCAAGTTTCTACTTGCACCATGTTATGTACTTGTGAGATTCTTATATTCGTCTTTTTTTATTTATAATCACGGTGCGCTCGACGCTGTCGCTGCAATTTATTGCCATGAATTTTGCTGAAAAAAAAAGGGAATGCGAGAGGGTCAAATTCCCTTGTAAGCTCAGGCAAAAGAGTAATGCGATGCCGCTATTTGCAAAATTCATTCGCTCGCTGGCGAAAATATTTACACCGCGTTTTTCTATGCAATCGCGCCGGCGGAATTCCGCGTCGCTACTTTTTATACGCCGCGTCGCGGGGGCCGGCTAATATAAAAGTGCGTTGTTGTAACAGCTGTGTGAAGTTGGCCCCCCCACTACTAAAAATCCAATAATAACTATCACCATTTGTTTGGTGGTCGTTTGGTGGTGTTTGGTAGTCCATTTCCGACGTTTGGTAGTCAAAGCTGTAACTAATAATGCGAAAAAAAGACATATGCGCGTGAAGTTAGCCCCCCCTCTTGTAAAACTCGGCTTCCAGACTGCGTATATCATTTTACCTGTAAGCATTCGTTTAGTGGTCGCGTGCTGACGTTTGGTAGTCCATTCCCGATGATTGGTAGTCAAAGCTGTAACTAATAATGCGAAAAAAAGACATATGCGCGTGAAGTTAGCCCCCCCTCTTGTAAAACTCGGCTTTCCAGACTGCGTATATCATTTTACCTGTAAGCATTCGTTTGGTGGTCGCGTGCTGACGTTTGGTAGTCCATTCCCGATGATTGGTAGTTAAAGCTGTAACTAATAATGCAAAAAAAAGACATATGCGCGTAAAGTTAGCCCCTCCTCTTGTAAAGCTCGGCTTTCCAGACTGCGTATATCATTTTACCTGTAAGTATTCGTTTGGTGGTCGCGTGCTGACGTTTGGTAGTCCATTCCCGATGATTGTTAATCAGAACTGTAACTAATAATGCGAAAAAAGACATATGCGCGTAAAGTTAGCCCCTCCTCTCGTAAAACTCGGTTTTCCAGACTGCGTATATCGTTATAACTGTAAGTATTCGTTTGGTGGTCGCGTGCTGACGTTTGGTAGTTCATTCCCGTTGAGTGTTAGTCAAAATTGTAACTAATAATGCGAAAAAAAGACATATGCGCATGAAGTTAGCCCCCCCTTTTGTAAAACTCGGCTTTCCAGACTGCGTATAACTGTAACCATTCGTTTGGTGGTCGCGTGCTGACGTTTGGTGGTCCATTCCTATTGATTTCTAGCTAAAACTGTAATTAATAATACAAAAAAAGACATACACGCGTGAAGTAAAACCCCCTTTTATAAAATTTAGCTTTTCAGACTGCATATATTATCAAACCTAACAAATAACATTTACTTTACCAATAAATAATTAACCTGCATATATTATTATAATTATAGGAATTCGTTTGTTGCATTTAGTAATTAAAAATATAATTGTTAAAATTGTGTGTAACTAATAAGTTTCATAGAAATATTCTTGTACAATTGCATGTTTAATTATAATCATTATTTAATATTTATTAGTCGTTATTTTAATTACGTTCTACAATTCTAAAAATTAAAAGATTATATATTCTTTAACATTTCGAAAAATAACTATGAAATATGACTACAAGAAGAATTAAAAAAACTTTTTATGTTATTTTATTGTATCAATTTATTATAAAAAAAGCTTGAAAAAACGTTTTAATGTTAGAAGTGGATTACACCAATTTGATTCATATGTATTTAACTATTAATTATTAATTATTGAAAATTAACTACCAACATCATAAAATGCTCGTTAAATAAATATTAATGATTATAATTAAACATGCAATCGTACAAGAATATTTATATGAAACGCATGATGACACACATATATATTTTATCTCCTTTAACAATTATATATTTAATTACTAAATGCACCAAACGAATTCTTATAATTATAATAATATATGCAGATTATTTATTGAAATAAATGTTGCTTGTTCGGTTTGATAATATATGCAGTCTGGAAAACCAAATTTTATAAAAAGGGGGTCTAATTTCACGCGTGTATTTTTTTCGCATTATTAATTAAAGTTTTGGCTAACAATCATCGGGAATAGACTATACCAAACGTCAGCACGCGACCACCAAACGAATACTTACAGTTATAACGATATACGCAGTCTGGAAAACCGAGTTTTACGAGAGGAGGGGCTAACTTTACACGCATATGTCTTTTTTCGCATTATTAGTTACAGTTCTGATTACCAATCATCGGGAATGGACTACCAAACGTCAGCACGCGACCACCAAACGAATGCTTACAGGTAAAATGATATACGCAGTCTGGAAAGCCGAGTTTTACAAGAGGGGGGGCTAACTTCACGCGCATATGTCTTTTTTTCGCATTATTAGTTACAGCTTTGACTACCAAACGTCGGGAATGGACTACCAAACACCACCAAACGACCACCAAACGAATGATGATAGTTATTATTGGATTTTTAGTAGTGGGGGGGGAGCCAATTTCACACAGCTTGTTGAACCGCTCCTCCACCTTTCGCCCCCCTTACTTTCCTTTTACCGTTTTCGTCACCGAAAACTGCAATTTCCCGAGGCGGGAAGGAATGCGATTAAGCGTTGATGGCTTCCTAAATGCAAACAACTCGGGAAACCGTAATCACCGGAGACAATTGCTCCCTCTTCCTCCTTCTCTCTTTCACTCTCGTCCCTCCTTCTTCTCACGACACGGCGAGGGCGCTGTTTTACAAGCCAGGGGTGGAAATTGAAAGGGTGGGTGTGTCGATTAGCCGGCGCCTCTTAATTGACGATTATCGCCCGCCGCGGTATTCACTTCCGGAATGCAAAATGGCGGCGTCACCAGATCGTCGCTTGGCGTCTATTCTTTTTTTCTTTTTCCCTTCTCTTTCTTTCCCGTTTTTTTTTAAATTAATTTCTCTCTTTTATGTAGATCCCTTGCCGCGCCCATAGTTACGCGAACACATTTTTATTTTTTATGTACTTTCAATTCTTAAAATACCGAAATTGCGTATTGCTTTGAATTAATTTAATTTAATCTATTGATCGTTATTTCCTAGACTTCACATTTCTTGTTCTTTATGCAAATTGAAATTGCGATATTTGAGTGTAAAGTGTAATATCTACATACAGACTTCTATACAGGGTGTCTCACGACTCTCTCTCGAGGTCCATTACATTAAGAGCGTGTTATTGAAGTCATTTAGAGTTGAAATTCATATGTCCATAAATGCTTTCTAACAGAACTACAACCATTGAAAGTTGAGGTGAATATTTGAAGATGGAAAGAAGAAAGACATTTTATTTTACTTGTTTATTTACAGATGTATTATAATTCTGTTCAAAATTAACTCCTGCAGATTCAATACAAAGTCTGGCCCTGCACCATGCTAGGAGAATTTCTTATTTGCGTTGCTGCATCTATAATTTTATTCACAAGTTCATCCCTATTGCGAGATTGTTTTACATAAACTATTGACTTTATATGCCCCCAAAGAAAGTAGTCCAAGACTAGGTATTTATTTAAAAATGTTTCAAATATTTACATCAGATATTCAGTTTTCAATGGTTGTAGTTCTGTTAGGAAGCATTTACGGACATGTTTATTAAATAATTTCAACTCTAAATGACTTTAATAACACACCTTTAATGTATGGACCTCAAGTCATGACATCCTGTATATTACTAGACTGCTAACATTTTATGTATAAATATCTGGAAATCGTATGTATAAAAGGGCAATCTTTCTGCGTATGTGCTATGACGCATATAAGTTCGTTTTATTATTATACAAAAATTTATTATACAAACACGTTTTACTGGTATGGCACTTTTATAATAATACTAGAACATTACAAGCGCGCGCTACGCGCGCGCCATTTAGCTTTCTTTCTATATCATTACACAAAACAACATTTGCAACGCTATTGCTTTTTAATAATAACACATTAAGAAAAATTTAACGGTGTATACATAACAACATGACTTTCAAATAACCTTGTACAAAAAAATCTTTATTTTAATTAATTTCATGTTTTTTGCAACGATATAAATACACTTTGAATAATTAATTAAAAACATAAAAATTAGATATGGATTTTTCGTAACATCTATTAATGCTCGTATAATGGTCTTACTTTTTATTAGAAGAAGAAGAAGAATTTTTACTTTATATACCCCAAGGGACCTTAAAAAGCGTTTTGAAGGGACGTACCCAACCCTAACCTCCATTTCATCCACTACCTTACTGTTTCCTCCTTTGGACCAACAGTTTAACGTCTCTTCCGAAAGACGGAGCCCAGTTTTCTCCGCATCTTGCACGGAGGGGCGCGGTTTTTTCGGAAAAAACTTTTCCATGATTCATGGCTCTAGTGGACTCGAACCTGGTTCCTCAGATTACGAGCCTGGCGCTCTACCACTAAACCACACCGCCGCCCTGGTCTTACTTTTTATTATAGCCTTAATTAAAAACCTAAAAAAAATACGTACAATTTTTATATACAAAATTTGTAACATGCTTCTTATCTCTTTGATTACGAAAGAGAATTCTTAACTCTCCGGCCCCGCCTCTCTCTCTCTCTTTCTTTCTCTTTCTTTCTTTTTTTTCTCTCTTTTTCTGTCTCTTGCTTTACGTCTTGTCCGTCATCTTTAACTTTATCATCACATCTAATCGCGGAGAAAAATCATTACCAAGAAACATGTTATCACCAACTTTAATCGTCGACGAGAGACACAATATAAGTTTAATTATTATTTTGAGGCCTGCCTTTCTTTCTATTTTTCTCTCTTTTTCTCTTTCTTTCGCTGTCTCTTTCTTTTCCTTTTGTTCATTATCTTTAATTATATATGCAATATCTAATCGCAAAGAATAACAAAATCACGAACAAACACGCTATTATCATCTTCATCGTAGACAAGTTGCACACAATATAAGTTTAATTATTATTTTAAGGCTTACCTTCCTCTCATTTTTTCTCTCTTACCCCCTCTCTCTTTCCCTCTCTTCTTCTCTCTCTATCCCTTTCTCTCTCTTTACCCCTCTCTCTCTCTCTCTCTCTCTCTCTCTCTCTGTTTCCTTTTTTTTCTTTTTCTTTGTCTCTCTCAATTATTATTTTTTGCTTCCTCATAGAGGAAGCTTTGTTTTCGTGAATTTCATATATGAACCTTTGATTGCGCATAAAGTTGGGTCTAGTCAATCAAATTTAAACGAATTATATATGAAATAGGGGTAGAAGAAACCAACGAAAAGATTGGTTTTGGAGTTTTTTCTGCCAATATGTTCAGATCGTTGTAAAACGTCAAAATATCGCCTAAAAAAAAATGTCCGTCTGTATGTATGTATGTGTGTGCATATGTTGTCCGTATGTGCTCTAACTTCCGCAAATATTGAGATATCGGGCTAATTTTTTTTTTTAATCGATAGAGTATCATTTAAGGAAGGTTGGTATTGAATTTGGCGATGATCGGTAAAGGGGTTCTTTTTTAAAAAAGTTTTGAATTTTTTAAAAAATGTCCGTGGTAGCTCTAACTTTCGCAAATATTCAGATATCGATCTATTTCTAATTTTATTATATTTTTCAGTCTTTTCTACCCTTCTTTCATATATAATTTTTTAAGATTTGGTTGATTAGACCCAGCTTTATACGCGATCAAAGGTCCATAATTTTGATCGCATATAAAGCTAAGTCTAATCAACCGAATTTAAAAGAATTATATATGAAATAGGGGTAGAAAAAACCGAAATAAAAATTGTTTTTTGAGTTTTTGATACCAATGTGTTGCTTATGTTCGAAATCGTCGAATTTAAATTTTTTTACTCGTAAGAATTAGAAAAATTACAAAATCGGTTTCCAGAACATCGGTAACGAAAAAAATACACACTCTATAGCACTCGCCGAAAAATTCTACCCCTATTTTATATGGTTTTAATACAAATTCGGTCTAATAGTTTTTAAGTTAATAACGTTTTTTTTTAATTTTTTTAATTCTTACGGGTGATGTATTTCCCGGAAAATTCTACTCCAATTTCATATATAATTCTTTAAGATTTGGTTGATTAGACTTAGCTTTATATGCGATCAAAGGTCCATAACTTTGATTGCTTCCTCTATGAGGAAGCGAAAACAAATAAATATAAATAATTATGGTTTAAAATAGAGGAAGCAATGTAGGTTTCTTAAAAAATATGCTTACTTGCTTACTTAAAAAATCTGAGGAAGCAATGTACAAGTTTCTACTTGCACCCTGTTTTAACTAGTTAACTAACTTCGTCATCGCCAAGGTCGCTTCGAATTCGTATTTCCTTTTGTTTGTATCTTTATCTTTGTCATATCTAATCACGGAAAACAAAAAAAAATTACGAACCCACACGCTATCACCTGTGTCATCTCTCGTCGACGAGTTACGCACAATATATGTTTAATTATTATTTTAAGGCTTACTCGCCTCTCCCTTCTCCCTCTCTCTCTTTCTCTCTCCCTCTCTTTCTCTTTTTCTCTTTTTATCTCTCTCTTTCTCTGTCTCCTTCTTTTCCTCTTGTTCATCATCTTTAACTTTGTAACATCTAATCAGAAAGAGTAAAAAATTACGAACAAATACGCTATCATCATCTTCATCGTAAACGAGTTATGCACAATATAAGTTTAATTATTATTTTAAGGCTTATTACCTCTCTCTTTTTATCTCTCACTTTTTCTCTCTGTCTTCTCTTTCTTTCTCTCTGCCTTTTTCGACTCTTTTCAATCCAAACACATGATAATCAGAGAAAGCAAGGTCAGGGCTATATGAGGGCTGATTTAAGATCTGAAATCCTAGGCACCTAGCATCCTAGGCATCCACCGCGCACACAACTTGTGATACTTATTGAGAATCTCCGTGACAATAGTACGAGATACGTTGTTTCGAAATCATCGCCAGCGACGATTTGAAACGGGCGCCGTGTCTTTGGCTCGGACGTCGCGAGCGCGATCGGAGTGAGCGCGACTGTCAGCGAGCGCGGCAACGGTGAAGCATCGGCCCTGACGGCCCTAGCAACCGCTGTTATTCGCCATATTTCTTCTTGAGTTGCCTGATCTTTTTCGTTCTCGCGAGTTTCATTGAAATCAACATCGAAAAAAGGGAGTGAGGCGATACAGATTGAGTGCGCGTGACATTGATTGTACTGATCGTATCCCGGAGCGAGGAGACGCTTTTGGAATTGAGCAGAGGACGGAGTTTTCGACGGAGTGTTTCGGGGATCCACGGAGCCGGACAGGACGCTCTGAAGCCCCAGCTTTTCCATCCTGCTTAATCATTCCCAATTTGATGTGACATCGAGACGCCCGAGAGTTCTAGAGTCGTTGCTTCCGACTTCGAGAGGAGCCTCAGGTTTGATTGATCCGATTATGCGGTGATTCGAGTGACGCATATGCGGTGGTCCTGCAATTATTTGCCGCGCGGCTACGGCGGCTATGTGGTCGACATGGTGCTAAATATCCGCGAGTACGATCTCAGTTTTTCTTCTCATTGCGCGTATCCGTAGCCGATTGTGATATTGTTCATTCGAGTAGTTAATCGCGGAATTATGTGCAGTGCTTGTGCGGTCATTTTCGGCATTTCTTCATTACGCGTCTGCGTGAAGTGTTCGCCATTGCTTTATCTTTCGTTACGATATCTGCATTGTAATGTTTAATTTCGTGTACGAGTGACCGGGTATGTTCCCTATGCGTACGTGCGTTGTTTCTTTTCGACATGTTTTCAATGCGAGCGACTTCGGTATTTTTCATTGCGTGAAGTTCACCATATACGAGTATTTTCATATGCGAACGAACGTGAGTTAATTATCTCTTGCGAATGTTACATGTTTGCCCGGCGCTGTTCACGGTGATTCGAGATTCCTTGCGTATGCTGACGAGAACGTTGTGAGAAGATCGGAGATTCGCTACGATCGAGATATCCGCAGATTCATACCTTTTTGAGATGCAAGGCGTGGCACACGGCTGCGAGATTACCGCGAGGGCTTTGCGATCAACACGAAGTTGATGCAAGGCGTGACACCCCACATAGCAAATAATATTGCAGAAATATTGCAGCAATATTATTTTTCCATTGCAATATTACAATGAAATATAGCAGAAATATTGCAGTAATATTACTGCAATATCTCAGTAATATTAAAATGTCCGCGCAAATGAATATCAGTAATATTACTGATATTCATTTCAGTAATATTACGTAATATTACTGCAATATATCAGTAATATTACTATAATATTTGCGTGATATTTGTATAATATTGCTAGGAATTAAACTATTTTAATAATTTTTATTAAATTTTATTAAATTTTATCAAATTGTTATTTTTAATAATAGTATTACATACAATACTAAGAAAATAATATTAATATTATTTTTCTATCTCTTTCTTCTTCAAAACTGCTTCATGCTACTCTGCACTGTATGAATTTCCACTGATAAAGACTGACGTAACACTATAACAATATAAAAACTGTAATTATTATTTATACAAGGTGATTTTTATTTTGTGTGCCAATTATCTTCGCTAATTATCTCAGAAAGTATTGGTTTATTGGAAAAATGTTAAAAATTGGAGGGTTTATAGAGGAATAATGGATGATCTTATTAGATTTTGAGTCTGGAACCCATGTTGAGCTCAGTAGGGTCCAAGTCAAATTTTTTAAATAAAAACTCCTATTTTGTATTACATTATCTTTTTCTATTAATTAATATAAACAACTTTGTCTGAAACATTTTTTATTTGCTTTATACTTTTTGAGATATTCAAGAAAAATTTGGTAATTTTTTTAATATTTAGCTTATGATATCTTGATAAATGCTTGTCGGAGGGAAAAATGATACAAGACTTTTTGACTTGATATGGTCTCAAGAATATGTTATTGCAATAATACCCCAATTTCTTTAAATATTTGGGTATAGATTTCCTTAAAGCTTTCATTTGTACACAATTATTTAAAGAAATTAGAATACTATTGCAACAGTATATTCTTGAAATAAAATCAAGTCAAAAAGTCCTGTACCACTTTTCACTCCAATGAACATTTACTGACAAACATCTATTGTTAGCTAAATATTGAAAAAAATACCAAGTTTTCCTTGAATATCTAAAAAAGTATAAGGAAAATAAAAAAATGTTTTAGACAAAAGTTGTTCATATTAATTAGTAGAAAAAAACAATACAATAAAAAAGGGATTTCTATTTAAATAATTTTACTTGGATTCTATTAGGCTTAACACAGGTCCCGGACTCAAAATCTAATAAAATTGTCTATTGGTCCTCCTTGAACCTTCCAACTTTTATCTGAAACATTTTTCCAATAAATCAATACTTTCTGAGATAATTATAGCGGAGATGATTGGCACACGAAATAAATCACCTTGTTTATTTCATACATAATTACATATTCAAACATAAGAGTACGGGGTTAAGTATGACGTGTTCCGATATTCACTGTCTATACTGGAAATCTGTGGTTAATGTTATACATACATTTTAGATTTTCAGTACTGGATATTAAAATATTGGAACGCAATTTATACCAAGTTTAAATTTTTCTTACTTATGTATCTAATAAATAAAGTTGTCGCTCAGAAGAGTTTGATAGAAATCAAACTGCTTGGGCTGCTCTGCGTGAACTTTTACTGATGGAAAGCAACGTAACACTGCAACATAATACAAAAAACAGTAATGGTTTATATCAAATTTAACTTTTTCTTACTTACGTATCTAATAAATAAATCTTTTGCTCTTCTATCAAACAACTTGGTGCTGCTCTGGACTGCATAAACATCCACTGATGGAAAGCAATACTGTAACATATATAGCATAAAAACAATAATTATTATAAAATCACGTAAATGGTTAAATAATCATGGTTAATCACTTAATTAATGATTAAACTGCTTTTTAGAAGATTTGGGATCGGCATATTTCTATCACGTATCTCCAACTGAGGGCTTCAGTTGGATTAAACTGTTAAAAATTTTGAGGTTAAGTTAGCATCAAGATTTAAGTATGAAGCCGTTAATAAATAATTTCATTAGAGACTCGTTCAATAAGGTTACAAAGGCAAATATATGTATTTTAAGATGGTCATTAAAATGATTTTTATGATATTAACGTGGTTTTTGCAGACCATGCCACGTAATCTCTATTTTTGGATTTAACGACAAATCGCCAAATATATATGTACAATGTACATATTAGTAATAATTATACAAAAATACTCTTAAAAATATTTGTGTGAACAATATTTATTAAATAAAGAAAAATTACTTGAAATTAAAACAATTGTTTCTGTGCGGTGTCGTACTACGTGATTGCGTGGTCCCACGGAGCCATGCAAGAGACAGCGAGAGAAGACCGGGAATGGTGGGGGTCGGTACTGCGACCAAGCGCATAGCCACACACACTAGCGTTCTTCCCTCCACTTACGCACACAGAAACGTTCTGTTTATCCGTGTGAGGCTGCGTTCGGAAACGCCAACCTGAGGGTAGACCCGGGTGAGTAGTGGTGGGGGCAGGGTACACCCCGGGTGTAAGTAGTTTCCGAACGGCAATAACTGGCAATAAGTAATAAGACATGGCGGACGAAAGGCAATCCCAAAAAAGTGTTAGTATTCTGCGCCGTGACTCTTCCGAAACAGGTACTGATATTAACTTCTTATCTATAAAAAGAAAGATTTTGTAAATATTTGTAATTTAAGAGATGTATGTCACTTAAAAGGTGCAAGTAAACAAAAAATGTATCACTCACCTATTACGTCAAGTACTACTAAATTTCCCTGAGGATCGTATATTGGCTGGTTATCTGGACCAGTACATAACTGGTGTCTTTCTTTCAGCAACTGTATGCACTCCATTGCCACAGTTGTATCAGAAGAGCCGCTGAGTGCTTCTACAGCTTCTACTTCCTTTTATAAAATTAAAATTAGTGGTGCAATCGCCAAATAACATTAAAATAATGATGAATTTTTTTATTTAGAATTATCGGTTATTACGTTACAAAACGAGTGTAAAATATATTATTCGCTTAAGCAACTGTTAAGATATACCTAAGATGAATTATTAATTAATATGAATAATAGAAAAACATAATCGTAATTAGCGTCAAGATATTATTAAGATAAAATCTAATGATAAATTAGCAGTAGGCAATAGAATATAATTAACATTACTTAAATCCAAGCATTATAATAGTTACCTGTTCGACTAATTCGACCAGTTTGATCAGCAAATTGCAAATAGATAATGGAGCTACAAATTTGAGTATTTAAACGGACAATTTAAATATTCGCGATATTCGCTAGCCTCACTTCGAAAAGAAAAGATATGTATAATACCCGGTGTATTGTATACGAAGTACTGGACACAGAGATGTACTGGAACTGATTGAAAATGTTCGGAATGGATTCCGATAAAAATTCTATTGTTCCCTAGATTTCTATTGTTTTTTAGCGAAAACGGAATAATTTCAATCGGAATCTATTCCAAATAGGACACGTATTATGGAACTTTCTGGAATGGATTACGATTGGAATTATTTAGTTATTTCCTAGATTTCTACTTTCTAGGGAAAACAGAATAATTTCGATTGAAATATATTCCGAAAAGTTCCATAATACATGTCCCCAGTTCCATAGAAGAAGAAACTACATTGCTACACTTTTAAAAATTCCGCCAAATATAATAACTTACCCGCATCCACCCTGAAATTTCAGGGTGGAAAATTTTCCTTCTAAGGTGCACCCGGGTAGAGTTTCCGAACGACTTCATCTCTGCCACACGGGTACAACCCGAACGTTTCTGAACAGCGTGAGTCTCGGCGGGTGCACCCGAGTGAAGTTTCCGAACGCAGCCTGACAAACTCATAATTTGAAAAGTTTAATATTGATTATATAAGAAATATAAATTTTAAATTTTATTCATTTATTTTATTATTAATTTACTTACTGGCTCTTAATTAAAAATTAATCGTATATATAATTACCTTTTATTATTACAAAACAAATAACAAGTTATAAAATTAAATACCACTTATAAAATTCATCTTAATCACTTTTAACAATTAAAGTAATTTAAATCGACCGTAACTGGCAATATATAACGTCTTTTACCGATATGAACATTGAAAAACCGTGAGCCAACTTTTTGTCAGATTCGCACAGCACATTTTCAGATCATCATCGAGACATTATTAATTTCGACCATAAGTTTTTGGTCAGTTAATGTAATTTCTAAATTAGATAGTTTAAATTTTTATTGCGAAAAAATATTACCCCAGCCAGGGTTCGAACCTGGAACCTCCCGTATACCGTGCGGGTGTCGTGCCAATTCGACCACTGGGGCTGTGGTAATATTTATCGCAATAACAACTATAAGATGGAGCACCGATACTTCAGTCTACGGTGTATAATGAACAGAATAATAAATTTATTTCGCCAGTGAATAGAATAACAATTAAAGTAATTTAAATCGACCGTAACTGGCAATATATAACGTCTTTTACCGATATGAACATTGAAAAACCGTGAGCCAACTTTTTGTCAGATTCGCACAGCACATTTTCAGATCATCATCGAGACATTATTAATTTCGACCATAAGTTTTTGGTCAGTTAATGTAATTTCTAAATTAGATAGTTTAAATTTTTATTGCGAAAAAAAAAAAAATTTAAACTATCTAATTTAGAAATTACATTAACTGACCAAAAACTTATGGTCGAAATTAATAATGTCTCGATGATGATCTGAAAATGTGCTGTGCGAATCTGACAAAAAGTTGGCTCACGGTTTTTCAATGTTCATATCGGTAAAAGACGTTATATATTGCCAGTTACGGTCGATTTAAATTACTTTAATTGTTATTCTATTCACTGGCGAAATAAATTTATTATTCTGTTAATCACTTTTATTCCCCAAAAGTAAAAGTCAGTCTCTTTTGATTCTATCACATTTTTTTATTTAGATTTTTCTTTTTTTTAGTCCAAAATTCTTTAACTGGTATATATTATCTGTGCAATACGTATGATTGTGTGATACTCACTGTCAATAAGATGTCATTAAAATGTCATTTGATATTATTTTGCTACTTAAAGTATTATATTTTAACAATATATTGCAGCAATATTACTGTAATATTTCAATATTATTTAAAAACGTGTAATACATCAGTAATATATTTGAAATATTTCATTGTAATACGTAATATTTCCATTATATTGCAATATTACTGCAATATTTCTGCAATATTATGTGCTATGTGGGGAGTTACGCACAATATAAGTTTAATTATTAGTTTAAGGCTTACTTCTCACTTTTTCTCCTTGTCTTCATCTCTTTCTTTCTCTTCTTTGACACTTTTCAATTTGCACACACTGTCTGCACTGAGCGCACACGTGCGTATATATGCTGTCTCTTTTCAATATTCTCAAACGTCATCGGGTTTCAAGATTGCCGGCCATGCATATATTTCTCTCTTTTTATACGTATCTTTATATAACCTTATGTAGTAGTAATTTTACTACTGTTGTGTGCACAAAACATTTGTACACAAAACATATTGTTATAGCAACATTTATGAAAACCGTTAATATAGCTGAAATGAGAAGATAACACAAAGTATCTTATGTAAAATAATAAAATACTAAAAATTATAATAAAAACATTATATAGAATTTATCTAAAACTTATCTGAAATTTTTCGATGACAACCGTTCACAGACGCGTGCTGCGCGCGCGTTTTTAGCTTTTTAAATTTTATATTTTTTATTATAAAACTTAACTTTTAACTACTATTTGATTTTTACTACGTTACACTATTATAATCACACGACAATTCGCTAACGTTCAAACTGTCAAAACACACTCCGCGATGACAGTCCCTCACGGGATAAAGCAAGCTACAGCGCAGCAATCAATCGAGATAAGCAATCAGCATCGCGGTAAAAAGGCAACAATAAATTCTATCAACTTAACACGCCTTTTTTAAGAGTGGACTAGACATTACAGACGCGCGCGCTTCGCGCGCGCCATTTAGCTTTAACATTATGCTATTACTAATACACTATTAACCCTTGATATACACAACTGTCAAAATATACAATGACAGCTGCAAATGAAGTAAGCGCAGCAAGAGAACCAATCGGCATCGCGGAATAGAGGCTTCAATTTTTCGATACAAACGAAATTCACCCGTAACACGGCTTTTTTAATAATGGACTAGACATTACAGACGCGCGCGCTTCGTGCGCGTCATTTAGCTTTAACATTATGCTATTACTATACAATGACAGCTGCAAATGAAGTAAGCGCAGCAAGAGAACCAATCGGCATCGCGGAAAAGAGGCTTCAATTTTTCGATACAAACGAAATTCACTCATGTAACACGGCTTTTTTAAGAATGGACTAGACATTACAGACGCGCGCGCTTCGCGCGCGCCATTTAGCTTTAGCATTAGCTATTACTATTACACTATTAACCCTTGATACACACAACTGTCAAAATATACAATGACAGCTGCAAATGAAGTAATAACTCGAAGTAATAACTCGCACACAACGCATCGAGATAACCAATCGGCATCGCGGAAAAGAGGCAACAATAATTTCGATACAAACGCAATTCACTCAGTTAACACGCCTTTTTTAAAAGTGGAAAAGCACATAAGACAGTACATAGTTTAGATGGGTGGTTCAATTAGAGTGAAGTTAGGATGTTACATACCGCCATATGTGGAAATGGCACGTTCACTTGCGTTCACTATGCACATACGCAGAGTGAAATATTTTTGTACATACTTTCAGGAGGACATTTTTAAAGCAAAATTGAAGGAGTTAGCAGTTCAATATAGAAGTCTGTAGTAATACACTACAATAAATACTTAAATAAGCTAACCATTATGTTAAAAATTAAGAATAATATTTTCATTGATGCAACGTATCTAGAAAAAAATGTAGAAAGAGTTTTGGTCTTTTTGTACTAGAATCTCAAACTAAGGACGACAGAAAGGCTCGTTAACCCGTACCCTACAATATGGTATGTCTTTGAAAAGGCTTTTAATTTTTTAATTAATTAGCGTTACCGACGATAAAACTTAATGACATCTCAAATAAGTAGACCACGACTTGGATGTTATGTGCGATGCGTTCATATAGTACATGCTCGATTGGATCGGTTACGAGGTAAAGAAGGCTCTGGAATTCGGGGGTTGCCGCTCTCTCTTCATCATTCCTAGGTTCATTTTCCAACGTGGCGGCATCCGTCCATGGCGGCGACGTTGGTGTCGTTAAGTACCACAAGACTCATATTAAAACTATCCCTCGGGACACCGCCGCACCGCGAGGATAGCGAGGGTGAAAAGCAAGAACATTTACAGCGCTTGCTAAGGACTCTCGTCTGTCTTAAAAGGGTGCAAGTAGGAAATAAGGGACGAAGAAGTGGATGGTCACGGAGAAGATCGTACATTTATGTTATAGAGACATGCTTACGTTATTTTACATTATTTATTTGTGTTTATTTATATATTATTTACGTCGTTTAATAGATTTTTAATAGCGCTACGATTATTTATTTTATTTAATTCTTTCGAAAAGTAGACAAATTTTTTGTCTTCCACATTTCTGAGTAACATATAAGCATTGTATGCAGCAACAAGATGTAAGACAACAACAGAAATCTTTTTTTGGATTTTCTCATTTAAACTAGTTTTTTATTAAAAGATTTTTTTTAGACATCAATAATGAGATTCGTGAATTTACTGCTACGTTTTAAAAATTATATCGTACCTGTATATAGAATAAGAATAAAAGTTTTCTCAAGTTTATAATAGGTAAAAGTTCCATTTAAGTAGAAATCTTGTAAAAATAAATGAACGAGAAAGTCAGTGGGTCCATTAATAATTGCCGATAGCTCGTGGGAACTGTCGGCGAAGAAATAGGAAAAGTTGCAGCCAAAACGACAACCAAGTTTTCCATTAATCTACATTAATACCGCGCGAAATCTTGATGGTGTTTACTCGCGCCTGTTGCGTTTGGCGAAGGTCTTACCGTGTCTCTTGATAAGCAATTAAGCCGCTTAGAAACTCCCGCCGTTCATTTATTATCTCTGTACCTTCTAAGCAAGCTCGCAAGCTCGCAGCGTTGATAAACGACGCACCGAGCTAAGAAGCTGTCCTTCAAAGCGGCTCTTTAATTACACGCTAAGCATTTCGGAGTTGCTTCTATTCGTCTCGTTGGACGTTCGGAAAATATCAAATCGATTTTTTCACGAGCCTAAAAATATTAATTTTAACATTAAGGAATGTAAATTTAAATTTTGTAATAAGAAAAAATTTATCTTTTTAAATATGACTCGTTTTTTTTTTAAATTCAAAGTGTCATATTCTCGAAATTCTAATTTTTATTGTTTTAAGATGCCGATAATTAAGTTACAAAATGTTTGAAGCTGTGAATATTCTGAATTCTCAATTTCTCAATTTTTCTGGAAAATATCCAAGACTTTGAATATCCAATACTGTTCATATCTGAAGATATGAACAGTATAGTCTTGCGTCTTGATATCCCATCCGGCGAAAGCGAGTGCGGGCTCTCTTCGAACCCGATATACATTGTATCAAGAGACACGGTAGTGTCTCGCGCCAAGTACACGCGGAGCGAGACCGCACCGTGACTCTTTTACGCGACGCGACGGGTTGCGAGTACCCGAGATGTTGAGATCTCGATAACGAGTGAACGGATCAAGTTCTAAGTAGGCTTGATCGATAGTTGGGGTCAAAATAAAGGGGGTATTTCCTATATAATTTTCCGCTACGTGCCCTACGAGCGGAGATATTGCGACGCAAAGTCCAAATGTGAAAATTTTTTATTAAGATACTCCTCCTAACGCCGACGTTTTATATGATGACGTCATAATCAGAAATGTCCCTCTCACTTTTTCGCCACTGGCGGCGCTTTCGGGCTCGCCAGTTTCGATATCGCGCGCGTATTTTGAACGGTCTAGTAGATAAATTATAGGTCGATAGACTTATCGGTCAGGAGAAAGATTTCTATTTAGGTAAATTAGGTAATTATATATATTGAGTCAATTGCTTCATGTATATCTAGAGAGATTTCGTATCTTTACATCGTATTACCACCGCTGCCGGAAAAGAAAGTTCTCTATGCTTGGCAGAAAGTGCCGCTAGAAAATTTTTAAGTCGATTCTTATGAATCAAGCTTGAATTCGATGTCTAGGTATCCCAGGTTGCCGATGACGTGGTCCAGATAGTGCGCTTCATAGTTTTCGGTGTCCAGGTGTAATAATACGTTGAATGCGATGTCTAGGTGTCCCAGGTTGCCGATGACGAGGTCCACATAGTGCGCTCCGTAGTTTTCGGTGTCTGCGTGTATTAATACTTTGAATTCGATGTCTACGTGTCCCAGGTTGCCGATGACGGGATCCAGATAGTGCGCTTCATAGTTTTTGGTGTCCAGGTGTAATCGTACGTTGAATGCGATGTCTAGGTGTCCCAGGTTGCCGATGTCGAGGTCCACATAGTGCGCTCCGTAGTTTTCGGTGTCTACGTGTATTAATACCTTAAATTCGATGTCCACGTGTCCCAGGTTGCCGATGGCGAGGTCCACAAAGTGCGCTTCGTAGTTTTCGGTGTCCAGGTGTAATAATACGTTGAATGCGATGTCTAGGTGTCCCAGGTTGCCGATGTCGAGGTCCACATAGTGCGCTCCGTAGTTTTCGGTGTCTACGTGTATTAATACCTTAAATTCGATGTCCACGTGTCCCAGGTTGCCGATGACGGGATTCAGATAGTGCGCTTCATAGTTTTTGGTGTCCAGGTGTAATCGTACGTTGAATGCGATGTCTAG
This sequence comes from Temnothorax ravouxi, assembly GCA_030770255.1. Classification (NCBI taxonomy): domain Eukaryota; kingdom Metazoa; phylum Arthropoda; class Insecta; order Hymenoptera; family Formicidae; genus Temnothorax; species Temnothorax ravouxi. Next base: position 60,509 of record JASTWP010001093.1, read on the forward strand.
GTGTCCCAGGTTGCCGATGTCGAGGTCCACATAATGCGCTCCGTAGTTTTCGGTGTCTACGTGTATTAATACCTTAAATTCGATGTCCACGTGTCCCAGGTTGCCGATGACGGGATTCAGATAGTGCGCTTCATAGTTTTTGGTGTCCAGGTGTAATCGTACGTTGAATGCGATGTCTAGGTGTCCCAGGTTGCTGATGACGAGATCCAGATAACGCGCTCCGTAGTTTTTGGCGTCTAGGTGTAATAATACCTCGAGTTCAATGTCTACGTGTTCCAGGTTGCCGATGACGAGGTCCACATAGTGCGCTTCGTAGTTTTTGGTGACTAGGTGTATTAATAACTTTAATCCGAATGTAGGACACGTAGATATTGAATTTGAGGTATTAATACACGTAGACACCGAAAACTACGGAGCGCACTATGTGGATCTGGTCATCGGCAACGTGTGGGACACCTAGACATCGAATTCAACGTATTATTACACCTGGACACCGAAAACTATGGAGCGCACTATTTGTAACCCGTTATCGGCAACCTGGGATACCTAGACATCGAATTCAAGCTTAATTCATAAGAATCGACTTAAAAATTCCCTAGCGGCAGAACTAAAATTATGTCATGACATAATAAAAATTCGTTGAATTAAAATTATGTCTAGACATAATAAAAACTGGACAAATTAAAATTATGTCTAGACATAATAAAAATTGGATGTATTAAAATTATGTCTTGACATAATAAAAATTGGATGAATTAAAATTATGTGTGACAAAAATAATTCCGCATTTTTATTATGTGTATACACATAATTTTAATTTATACAATTTTTATTATGTGTACACATAATTTGTTTTCGAATGAACGTAAAACGTATTTGTTACAATATCTATCCATTATTGAAAATCGATATGCGCGACAAAAGCTCTTGTATATCATTAATTATGTTATTATTTATTATATATATATCTATCCATATATTTTCAGTATTATTATTGTTACATTAGAAAAATTATTAGCATTTAGGATACGAATCTTTTTCCGTTAGTTTGTAAGTTTCATGATTAAAAAGATCATGTCGTATTATTAACATGTATTAAAAAGATAGTAGTAGTATTATACCTCGAAATAACACCCTGTACATGCTGTTTATAAAAGGCGTAATACTACAAAAAGGCATGATATCTGTACAAAATTACCTTTTTTAAAAAAAAGGTAAAGAAAGGCGCCAAGTACACGCGTAGTAGTGTATATATGTATCGAAAAAACCTACTCAGTAGTATATTTACCTAAAAAAAACCGAAGTAACAAGTGGTAGACGTAATCTTTGTTTCTCGAAAAATCTCGAAAGAACCTAAGCAGTAGTATCTTTACCTCGAAAAAAAACAAAGTGGTAGTATTATCATACCTCGAAAAAACCTAAGTAACAAGTGGTAGACGTAATCTTTGTGTCTCGAAAAATCTCGAAAAAACCTAAGCAGTAGTATTTTTATTTCCAAAAAATTATAACTCAAGTGTTACACATCACAAAATTACGTTACCTTATCAAAAATGAGTCGTGCTTCAAGTGATCTATTACAATTACAAAAAAGAAATAATATCTCTTTTTAAATTACAGCGCCAATTACAGAAAGAAAATACAGTGAGATAAAAAATTTGTCAATCCCAAGAAATATTTAGTCCGATACGTTCAACTAAACATTTTAGTTAACTAAACATTAGTTGAATTAATTAATTCTTGATTAAAAATACGAAATAAATTGTTCAAACAACTAATATCTAGTTGACTAACTAAAATGTTTAGTTGAACGTATCGAACTAAATATTTCTTGGGATTATCAATTTTTTTTCTTGGTGTATTTTTCGAGATACAAAGATTACGGTCTACCACTTGTTACTTAGGTTTTTTCGAGGTGAAGAATTACAGAGGTAACAATACAAAATACAAATATTTTATTAAAATATTTAAATTCAACAAGGAAATACAAGGTATTTAAATACAAAGTTTATATATGTATTTTAAAAGATTTAATCGCATCGCAAAGAATTACAGAGGTAACCGGGAACAGTACAAAATTAAAATATTTTATTAAAATACATAAATTTTTTTGTCAAAAAACTTGGCGCTGCTAGAGAGAGAGAAAGAGAGAGAGAGAGACCTTTTACAAATGTAAACATTACTTATATTCTATACTTATTCTATATTTAATTTTAATCGCTTTAAAATCTAAACTTATTGTATACTTAATCATAAGCCGCATTATTCACCGTCACACACACACACACACACACACACACACACACACACACACACACACACACGTTACTCACACCCATATCACTCGCTCGCACATACACACCACGCTGACCTAATTTTGAGGTCTAGCTAGCAGCGCCAAGTTTTTTTACAAAAAAAATTTATGTATTTTAATAAAATATTTTAATTTTGTACTGTTACCGGTTACCTCTGTAATTCTTTGCGATGCGATTAAATCTTTTAAAATACATATATAAACTTTGTATTTAAATACCTTGTATTTCCTTGTTGAATTTAAATATTTTAATAAAATATTTGTATTTTGTATTGTTACCTCTGTAATTCTTCACCTCGAAGAAACCTAAGTAACAAGTGGTAGACCGTAATCTTTGTATCTCGAAAAATACACCAAGAAAAAAAATTGATAATCCCAAGAAATATTTAGTTCGATACGTTCAACTAAACATTTTAGTTAGTCAACTAGATATTAGTTGTTTGAACAATTTATTTCGTATTTTTAATCAAGAATTAATTAATTCAACTAATGTTTAGTTAACTAAAATGTTTAGTTGAACGTATCGGACTAAATATTTCTTGGGATTGACAAATTTTTTATCTCACTGTATTTTCTCTCTGTAATTGGCGCTGTAATTTAAAAAGAGATATTATTTCTTTTTTGTAATTGTAATAGATCACTTGAAGCACGACTCATTTTTGATAAGGTAACGTAATTTTGTGATGTGTAACACTTGAGTTATAATTTTTTAGAAATAAAAATACTACTGCTTAGGTTTTTTCGAGATTTTTCGAGACACAAAGATTACGTCTACCACTTGTTACTTAGGTTTTTTCGAGGTATGATAATACTACCACTTTGTTTTTTTTCGAGGTAAAGATACTACTGCTTAGGTTCTTTCGAGATTTTTCGAGAAACAAAGATTACGTCTACCACTTGTTACTTCGGTTTTTTTTAGGTAAATATACTACTGCTTAGGTTTTTTCGATACATATATACACTACTACGCGTGTACTTGGCGCCTTTCTTTACCTTTTTTTTAAATATCGATATCGAGATGTCTCCGAGGCGGGCTGGATGAGGAACGTTGCGGTGAAGGGTTGATACAGAACAGTCCAAAGTTTGCCGACAGTTGGGGGAAGACGAGGGATGACCGGCGGACAATGGGGTCCGTTGCCGATGACGAATAAAAAATAAATAAAAAAGACGAAACGGCTACAAGGGAAATCGTATTTTTCTTTTTCGCTCTATTTTTTGATTTACGTATGTCTCGCTGGAGGCTGCAACGAAACATACGCGAAAAATGGTGGCGACAGCTGTCGACGTGCGAGTTTCGATGTCGTCGCAAAATTCTGTATCGTAGAACTTGGATATGAAGCACAGTCCTCGCGGCGAAATTATTAGACGAAACTGTGAACCGGACACATTCTGTTATTATTATTTTATTTGGATATTTTATTACAATGGTACAAAGAACAACAAAGAAAATGGTGTTTGTTTTTATGTTTATTCCTGAAGTTTAAATCGCGATTTTTTTTTATTTTGATTATTCGTGACTCAGAAATTTTAAAACAATATCCAAGGAAATTTTAATTTTAAATTAATGACGTAATATGCTTGAGTTTAACGTTCTTTAACGTACGCACGCAGACTTCTACGGAAATTTCAATTATCGTGGGGATGAAGAAAATACACTAAACGATCTCAGTTTAAAAAACTGCGGAACAGAAAAAAGGGAGTATCATGCATGATATAATTTTTAAATAAAATTGCTCGCACCAAAGAATGGCGTGTTGCAGTAGAGGGAGGAGGGGGGCGACAAGGGAGAGAAGGTGGAACGAGCTTCAAGAGTGCCATAATTTAAGCTCCACTCGTTTCTTCCTCGTGTATACCTAACGTGTACGAATGAAGCATCACTCTCTGCAACTCTGCACTCTCCTCTGTACCTTCCTCTCTGCCCCCTGCCGTCCCTTGTTCTTGCGATCTACCTCAGAGAAAACTTAACGTTTAGCCACGCGAAAGAACGTAGAATTTTCTGTTTTAAGAATTTTAATTGAGGACGACAGGCGTTCTCTCCGAAACGCAAATAAAATCACAATATTATTCATTTTTTGCATCAGATTTGTTTCGTCAGATGTGTATTCTGAATTTTTGAGGACTGTCATAAACATAAAAGTCCTAAAAATATACGCAAGTAAAATGTATCAGAATATAACTGCGTTTATAATATTTTTATAAGGAATAATTTAAATCTTAATATGTTAAAAATTATATTTTAAGAATTTAAATGTACTTCTATACAGATATTTACAGATGTTTGGATTAATTTCGAGACTCTTACAGACACGTCGTAGCCGTTCGCGCTCCGGGAATCAGTAGAATTCTTGCCAGGCTCTAATGAAACAACAAACGCATTTCGAGCACGGCTCAATTTCTTGAGAGGGTGAGGAGGGGCTGGGAACAAAGAGGGATGATCGCAGCAGGAAGACGCGGCCCATAAAACGACTCTACGGCTTCCCTGCAAGTTTGTTTCTCCAGAGATACAGCACGTTTCTTGTCCGACCAGTCCCTTCTTCTCCTTCGTCATTCCCCCCCTCTTCTTCCGCCTTTTTTTCGTCCTTTAAGTCTGTTAGGTAGCGTACAAGCCCGCTATTTATGAGGGATTTGCCCCCGCGGAGGTGGAACACACAATTTCCACCGATATTATATATATATATATATATATCACTCTCCGCTCCCCGCTTCATTCTGCCCCCGCTCGCTTTTCCTGTCACTTCTTTCCCGGATTGTTCCAATTTTTCTGCTCCATAACCTCTAACGAGGGCCGGCCTAAAGAAGAATCGTTTTTCATTAATAACCGCGAGTGGCTCATTTGGTCTTTTTGTTATATTGGCGCGATCGCTTCGGAGAGTGAATCTCGCCCTCGCCCATCGAATACAGCTCATCTCTTGTATCGAATACAGAGAAAGAAACGCGTGTGCATGTTTTTTAGTTTTTCTTTACTCGTATTCTTTGCAAACACCAGTTTGCTACTCGCGTTGAATCCGCCGTGTTGGTACAAAATACTTAAAATTCCTATCTACAGTTGAGCCTAGGTAACAACTTTCTAATGTTAACCTCTGTGAACCTAGCATCCCCATCATTAAAGAAAAGTTCGGGTATACGGCACAATTAAGTGCTAATTTATTACTCCAGTTCCCGAATTTAGTGCTCCGATCCATTCACAGGAAATTAATATTAAAAGTGAGGACCACATTAGTACCCCCATTCCTGAGAAACATGTATATAGAATATCGTAAACAAAAAGTCGATATTTTACCAGAATTTTTTGCTAATTTTATGTTTTAAAATACTGCAGAGAAATATCGAAAATATTGAATGATTATATAATATAATTAAATGTACCCGATTACCGTAACCGCATAAGAGAAAAATGGTCAAAACTATCATATAAGTCATAAATCATATAAGTTTAACATTGAATTATTTCTTTAGTCAAATATTCGTAAAATACTTTATTTTGGAATTTATTGCTCACGAAACATTTTTAATTTATTAAAAATGACCAAAGAGTGAAGTATATTAAACAAATTAATTGTTGTGCCAGTTTGTATTAAAATAATCCTCGAATTTAATCTTCTTATCCTGGTCCCGAATTTATTGCTCACTATTCTCTAAATCTCATAGAGTAGTTTCGGCACTAATATATTAGAGTGATTGCGATAGTCACTCCAAAAGAAAGCATTGTCACTCTAATTTACGGGCACTCATAAGGTAAGAGTTTTTCACTCAAATTTTTAGAGCGGCTGTTCTACCTTTAAGAGTGATACGATCTCACTCTAAAGCTATAGTGAATCATGGTTCACTAAAGATCGACTGACTCTAACAAAGTGAAACTTTTCATTCAAAATTGTAGAGTGACATAATTCACTCCTATAGACATTGATGACTGCACTCGAAAAGTGTGCCCTCCCCCCTCACTTAAATGGAGTGCAATTTCACTCTAACTTTTAGAACGTAATTTTTCTCTTTCTTAAAGTAGCGAATAGTGGCGGTAGCCTCTCCTCCGCCTACATGTGTATTGTCTATGCACACATCTCAGTAAATTACTTTCTTTAGCAACTGACACAAACTTGTAAATTTCTCAAACTTTTTTGTTTATAACTTTTAAATAAGTAATGGCCGACAATTAAGTTATAAGGAAAAGTTACTCAGGATCATGTCCTAGACAACATATGTCAAGGTCGAGATCATACATGAGGTTACCCTCTTTTTGTTATATAATTACCTTTACTGTTCACTATTTAACTTTGCGTTCACTTTAACGTTCTTACATTAATGAAAAATTGATTGTGTATTGATGAATTTATAAATCCGTATAAAAATACCTTTTTAAAAAAAAGGTAAAAAATGGCGCCAAGTACACGCATAGTAGTGTATATGTGTTATGTTGTTACCCTGTTATGTTGTAACCTAGAAAAAAACAAAGTGGTAGTATTATACCTCCAAATAGCTTTACCTTGTACATAAAATGCGTAATACTACAAACAGGCGTGATATCCGTACAAAATTACCTTTTTTAAAAAAAAGGTAAAAAAAGGCGCCAAGTACACGCATAGTAGTGTATATGTTGTTACCTCGAAAAAAGAGAAAGTGGTAGTATTATACCTAAAAAAAATATAAGTAACAAGTGGTAGACATAATCTTTATATCTCGAAAAATCTCGAAAAAATCTAAGCAGTATTATCTTTATTTCCGAAAAATTATAACCCAAGTGATACACATCACAAAATTATGTTACCTTATCAAAAAGAAGAGTCGCGCTCCAAGTGATCTACAATTACAAAAAAGAAATGATATCTCTTTAAATTACAGCGCCAATTACAGAGAGAACATATATATTGCCTCAAAAATAATTGTTGCATTACTTTGAAAAATCTTTACATTGTGTCAATTAGAAAAGAATGTATGATAACAATTTTATAAGATTAAAAGATTTTATTTAAATTTTACAAGGGAATACAAGATATTTAAATACAAAGTTTACATGTGTATTTTTTAGTGGTCACACAGAATTACAGAGGTAACAGTACAAAATAAAAATATTTTATTAAAATATTTAATCCAACGAGGGAATACAATTTGTATTTAAATACAAAGTTTATATATGTATTTTTCAATAGAATAAAAGATTTAATCACAAAGAATTACAGAGGTAACAGTACAAAATAAAAATATTTTATTAAAATACATAAATTTTTCTTGTAAAAATACTTGGCGCTGCTAGACCTCGAAATTTTAAATAAATAAATAAACTTATCCTATACTTAATTATAAGCCGCATTATTCGCCGTCGTCACGCACACCCATATCACTCGCTCGCACATACACACCACGCTGTTAATCATTTTGTTACTCTCGTCGCATTCTTCTCTGAATTATTTTTATTTATTGTTGTCCTTATTTATTTAAAATGAATTAAAGTATAATTTTGTATCTTTATTATATTATATTCAAATTATTATATTCAAGTCGGGGGTTCCTCCGTAGCCCTCGGCGGGGGAACAGGTGGATAAATGGTAGGAGAGTGAAAAGAGATGAAGGGAGAGACTGAGAGGTGAGGAAGGTGTTGATTGAAGGGGGTAGATAGGGAAGTGCGAAAGGAAGACGGGAGAATGGAGGCGAAGCGGAAGGTGATCTGGAGGAGACGGGAAACGTTGGTGAAGTGGCACGTGGAAAGTGAGGTTAGGGAGAAAGGCGGGATTGAAGGAATGGAGGTAGCAGCCCAGGTTACACGACAAGGGAGCTGAGCGAGTGGCAGCACGGAGTATCGATCGGGCGATCGATCGATCTGTCGCGAGTTAGAGGGATTGTCGATGGTGGCGCGGCAGGTATGGAATGGAGCAGGGAGTCGTCGCAACAGATCGATGGATCGAACGATCGAAGGAGCCTGGACAGATAGACAGGTGATGGAAAGAGAAGGAGAGAAAGCGACGGAGGGGTAAGTAGAACGAGGAAGGAGAAGAGCTGAGGTGACGAGCGTGCGTGAGCTGGACTTTGGAGGCAAGAAGAAAGGAGCTAGAGGAGTAGATTAAGAGGGAAGATGGACGAGGATAAAGCGGTGGAGGCGAGGGTATGGATACGGACGAGGACGAAGGCCATAGGAAGAAAGGAGAGTTTGAGTTTGAGTTTGAGTTTGTTTATTATGCCATAGTCAAGACTTTAGGCAAATGATGAAAAATACATGGATGTACATGAAGTAAACAAGAGTAAAATAAAAACAAAAAATTGGAATAAGTAAGAACTAGAAAAATACGGAACAGATAAGACAATTATAATAAAGCAGTGAGCAAAAGCGGAAACAATAAGATAATAATGACTATATTGCAAAGAATAATAACAATTACTAATCATTTCCACCTCAGCAAATGCTTCAGAACTAAATTTCGTTGACGGTATTAATGACTGAAATAATGCTGAGGAAATAAAAATCAACGGAACTCAGCCGTGATCTCACTCCAGGAAGGGAGCAAGCATTGAAGTGAGCAATTTCGAGACAATCATGTGAACGGAATAGGGCCAGAATCAACAAGTCACCGAAGCCCGGCTAAATCAGTCTCAGTAGTGATAAGAATTGGAGATTGACCATGGTCTTTACGGACAAAGATCTGGCCATCTTTACACCATACGTGCTTAAAAGATAACAGTTTAGCCTTCTCACGAGTCCGGCGTAACAAATTATAAACATGCATAGGAAGTAGCTCATTAATATAAATGTGCCCGGGGACATCTCTAGAGAAAACATCGCAGACAGTCAGTCGACGCTTGCGGCGCATAGCACCAAGAATGTAGTCACGAATCTCTCGCGACTTAAGTATGACAATAATTGATCGTGGTTTAGCAGCACGAACAGAGGCGGAGACAGTGCTAGGCGCCACATCATGCATCGCAGACGCATTGCTACCCCCCGCCTCTCGAGTCTCAAGAACATCGGAAACAAGCTGTGGTGTACCCAGCGCGCGAAAAACACAAGTAACAAGCTGTTCGGATGTGTCGGTTAGAGAACCTGGTATCCCGGAAATGATAATATCGGAAGTTCGTGAGACTCGAGACGAAAGAGATCGCGGAAGACGAGAGCTATTCCGGTCGCCTTGCAATTCACTCGTCAATTCGTTCTTTAAGTCGCTCTTTAAATCGCGCACTTCATTCGCGAGAGCGGCACACTGGTGCTCCAATTCCGCGATACGCTGGCTGTTGCGGTCGACACTTTTAGCCAAGTTATTTAGTTGATCGAGTTTGTCATCTAGAGAGGAAAATCGCGCCTCAGATCGGGCTTCGGACAACCTCATCTGCTCCACAAGCTGACGCAAAAGCGCATTCGTTGTGTCACCAGTCACCGATTGTGGCAGCGCATTCGTCGTGTTGTCAGTCACTGGTTGTGGCAGTGCACGGACGCCAGCAGGAGCCACACTGGTGAAATCCAACAGCTCCGTACACTCAACCCCCGGTGTAAGAGGGGCAGCAGATGAGGCAGTCGATGGTACCACGACATTTTGCACCTCAGGTGTAAGAGGTGATTTTAATGGAGCAGCCAATGATTTACAGCAAGTATCTGCATACTTGGAACGAGAGTATGGCTTGACACATCCAGAATGAAACAATCTTTTGCATTCGCATTTGATTGATGCAGTCGCAATCAGTTTATTACACTTGGTGCACGCACGCTGCATGATCCGTTGAGCACAGCAAAGAGTACAACCCAAGCAAGAGATGATTTCTAGTTCGAAGCTGTATAGATCAAACCCGTATAGGTCCGCAAGCACGGCGCGACACGCTGCAGCCAATCAGCAGTGACCAGACAGCACGCAATGAGATACAATAGGCGTCACTCGTCACAAAATCATGCATCAGCCAATCGGCAGTCACCCAGGTAACACGCGGCAGCCAATCACAGATCCAAGTAAAAGACGGTCCACATCGATCCGCAAGCACCACGCTGCGCATAGATCACACAGTATGTCGCAGCGGTAGACACAGGGCAGCCAATCAACAGTTTCCTCGATGTCATATGCTCGGAAAGCAGCGTGAAGATAATAGATCAGCAACTACAGGCGCATGCGCAGCTGAGATAAGCGTCCTTTACAAGAACATCCAGTAGTTAGGTTAGACCGATGCAATGATACTCGCAACAGAAATGCTCCAAATTCAGTAGCAAGCACCAGAGAGATAATAGTTGTGCGTAACAAGCAGTAAAAACATGCTAAGAACCTGCAACAAAATAGCCCGAGGGCAAGAAAATATGTTCACTTAAAGCAGGAGCAGAGAGAACAAACACACAACGTTACTTACGCAGAGAGAGAGTGAGAGAGAGAGAGAGAGAGAGAGAGAGAGAGAGAGAGAGAGAGAGAGAGAGAGAGAGAGAGAGAGAGAGAGAGAGATTGATTGATTGATTGATTGATTGATTGATTGATTGAATGAAAGCAGCAAGCAAAAATGGAAACAATGAAAATAATAACGTTTGATATCGCGAAAGAATAATAATATTATTTCCATTCCTAATTAATGCTTCCTTACATAGTATAAAACTAAATAAGTCGAATGAAACGTGCTTAAACATACATATTCATTATGATTATGTTACATCACATACGCAGAGTTTATTGGACAAATATAAATTAACTGAAGTACTGTTGAAGAATCATGTATCGACGAAAATTCCGTCGTTGTGCTCTCTCGAAACAAAAGAACATGAATAGTGTAACCACATGAACTAGAACTGTGTAGAACATTCTTAAGCCTGAAGTGATTACCAAGTTAAACATTAAGTGAAAAAGCTTATCGTAGTATTATAATCATTAACTTGATGTTTTGTATAGTAGTGAAAAGAAGGCTTGCATGTGCCGTCACGAATGACAAGAATAACGAGATCATCGAAAATATGTGAGTAATAGGTCACAGGAGCTCAGTCAAATCAGCCTCCGAAGTTATCGGTATAGGAGGCTGACCATGATCCCTGCGGACCCGAGTCGAAATTTAAAACCTACTATGAACCTTATTCATGCTTATTTGGCCTCCAATAATGTTCCTTGGCCTGCAAGTTCTATTTTGAACTTGCTAACGCCTCTTTTCGTCTCTGTTGAATCATGTTATCCTACATAATTAGTATTTATCCTACATTAGACCTACAAGTTTCGCTGAATTTAGAGAACCAATTTAAGTATGCCTACTTTCGTTCTTACAAGTCCTACCTTTTTATCTTTTTTGAATCTTCAAATCTTATCAAATCTTTCAGCGTCAATAAAAATATTAATACTCGATCCGCAGATCGATGGGACTTGTGATGGCACGACTTTGTTCACTAAAATTTGGAATTATTTAACATTCCACCATCTCGTATACTGTACTTGCATTTAACGTGCATCTTAATTTTAATAAATAATGTATTAATTATGTAATTTACTTTACTACAGATAGAATATGTACAATAAGCGAAATATTATATTATTTAATACACGGAGAGAATTTTCTCTTAAAATTTACCCTGAAATCATGATAGTTGTGGGACAACATATACCGCCACCAAGAATTTTATGCGAGCTATTCTGATTAATATCTACCATAATAAAAAATATTAATATCTAGATATCTATTACATTAAAATATAAAATATGTCTGATTAATTTTACTAAAATATATCTAGGAAATTTCAATAATTTTTCAAAATTTACCAATCTGCTTGGTAATTTTTATCACGTTGTTTGTAAAATGTCTTTTGTATATTTTAAAAATTCCTTGGTTGCCAAGTTGTCCCAAGTTTGTAGTGAATTTAAGGGGAAAATATAACAAAAAATTCTCTCCGTGTACTTATTTATTAAAATCCAGATGCACATTAAATGCAAGTACAGTATATGAGATCGAATATTAAATAATTCCGAATACGTGCTCTAAAAAATCCAAAGTAAGACATGTTTGAATTTTAAACATTTTTCTACAGAAAGTGATTGATTTTCAGACATCAGTCATCAAAATGTGTTTGATATTCAAACAGTGCTATACTTAGTTATTTTTCCTTATTGCACAAAGTTCTTCAAATGTTTGATACTAAAGCATTAAATGTAGTAAGACGTTTATATGCAACTTACTTCGGTGATCAGTCAAACGTTTTTGTAAAAATAAGACAGTTTTCTTTTTTCAAACATTTTTGAACTTATAATATTTTGTTGATTTAAAATCAAACATTTTTGGTCTTAAAAGAAATACAAATGACGCAGCAGCCTAATGCTCAGAGTAGCGATATTGGTGGTTGATTCCCTCATATAGAACACTTTTGAAGAAAGTAGTTTTATTAAAGTTTTAGGTGAACTAAATTTTGAAAATACTCATACTTATACATCCGTACTTGTTTGTTTTATTTAAAAAATACTTCATAAATATACTTTTTTCATAAATATATTTACGAACACAAAATTTCGTAATGAGCCGGCACTGGTTTCTGACATTCACCCGAAAGAAATATTATATCATATATCCAATTTAAAATTTTATTACTTTTTTTAAACTAAATTTGTTTCTTAAGATGATTTTTGAAAAAATTATATATTTGCGCTGGTTATGACATATGTAGACTATATATAACACTTACATCAAATTAAGAAGTAGCCGACCACGTAAGGCAGTTGACTCACGATCCAGAGGTCCCGAGTTCGATCCCACCAAGGTAAGTGTTTTTTTCAAATACAAAAAAATATTTATAATTATAGATTGCATCTTAAGAAACAAATTTAGTTAAAAAATAATAATAAAATTTCGAGATAAATAATTTTTTTTGTTGGGTGAATATTGATATGATACAGAACATGGAGCCTTTTTAGAGGTTCTTAAAAGGTACTCTTTTAAGCCTTCACATGGAGAAAACGGCAATAAGTGACAATTTCTAGCATCAAGGGAGGACAATAACCAAGTAATGGATAAGCTTACATTGGTCCTTTATATTCCGCGGAACTTGTAGGTCTAATCTAGGATAAAAATTTCGACTCGGGTTCCTGCTCCACACATGCTTAAATGAAGACTGTTTTGCCTTGATTCTAGTTCGACGTAACAGCTTGTAAGTATCGGTCGGAAGTAGCTCGTTTACAAAAATGTTGCCCGGGAAATTCTTCGAGAAAACATCGTCTACCGTTAGCCGGCGTCTGCCACGCATTACTTTAAGAATATAATCCCGAATCTCACGCGACTTGAGTGCCACAATCACTGACTTTTTGCGACTAGTTGCGTCAACTCGAAGATCAGTAGCCGAGACAGAACCCGTCGCTTCATCGCCCGTCACCGGCGCATCACGCATCACCACATCACGGGTATCAAGAACGTCAGAGACCAGCTGAGGGGTACCGAGCGCCTTAAAAACGCTCTCTGCCACCTCACCGGGCGTATGAGTAAAAGAACTTGGAATACCTGAGATAATAATGTCAGACGCTCCAGAGACCCGCGATGCGGCAGACGACTCGCGATCAACCGGTTGAGGGCTCAGCAGCCGTACGCTCCGAGCCTCCAGCACCGCAATTCTTTCACTAAAGCTCTCGACGATTTTTAGAGCATCTGGCATTCGATTCAGTTTACGCGCAAAATCCGCATTTAGTGCCTCCTGACGATTGATAAAAGATGTGAACATCTCGAATACGGCAGTATAGTTTTTGTCTAATTCGTCCAGCCTGGCAGCAAATCTTCTGTCCGATTCCTCGATCCTCGTCAAAATCAACTGAAGCAACGCCTCGGTAGACTGCGATTGAACACCAGGAGAGGCGACGCCCACCGCACCCCGCGGGGCAGAGCCCCGGTGATCCGCAAAACAATGCGTATCCATAGGCGTGAAAGGCATAGTTGACAGCTGAGTTATACAGCACTCACTATCGATTGCCGAGTTAGATCGTGCACAAATCAGTACGTCCAGATGGTCCAGATCGCCACAGATGTCAACATGCACAGGTGTCAGGCACGGAGATAGCGTAGCGAGGCGCAGAGAAAAGACCAGAGAAGCAGAAACCAGGACGTCTATTAAGCTGGACCCCCACCAGCGCAAATCAAGTTTTTACTAGGTCAAAAATTTAGTGCTATTTAGGTGCTAATTAAGTGCCTTAGTCCGAATTTTGGTGCTCGAACCGTTTAGCAAGAAATCGCGTAAAAAATGGGGGGTTCAGCTTGCCATAAAGCTGGACCCTCCCATATCAGAAAACGGTTCTATAGACAAGACAAGTACACTATATTTAAGTGCTAATTAAGTGCTAATTAAGTGCTCTAAAATAACGATAAAATATTGATAGATTATAACATTTATTTAAATATACCATTATATATTGAACACAGTACCGTCGCGGTCGACACAAACACTTAAAAAATTTGCTGCATAAATATATTCGTTACTAAAATGATCGAAAACATATATTTCCCAAATCTGAGTTTATTGCTAACAGTAAAACAATTTAAACAATTACGATAATTAACTTAGACCAGCCGTTGGCGCTGAGCACTAAGTTCCGTCATTTGATCGTTTACGAATTAGCTGCTCGCAAGATTATATAATATTAAAATAATTTTCAGACATTGCACTTTAAAAGAATATCACGATTCGAATTTAGTGCTAGCTGCATAGTGTTGAAATTAATTAATTAATCAATGGAGCGCGCGCTTCAGGGATAAATTAATTGATTTCAACCCTTTGCAGCTAGCACTAAATTCAAATCGTGATATTTTTTTAAAGTACAATGTTTTTGGATTAATTTGGGACCAAAAACACGCAAGCACCAAAATCTTTGACGATGCAGTAACGAACTTTAGAGCGCTGCGCGCGCGCTCCATGAGTTAATTAATTGATTTCAACTCTTTGCAGTTAGCACTAAATTCGAATCGTGATATTTTCTTAAAGTACAATGTTTCAGGATTATTTTGGGACCAAAAACACGCGAGCACCTAATTCTTTGACGATGCAGTAACGAACTTTAGAGCGCTGCGCGCGCGCTCCATGAGTTAATTAATTGATTTCAACTCTTTGCAGTTAGCACTAAATTCGAATCGTGATATTTTCTTAAAGTACAATGTTTCAGGAGTATTTTGGGACCAAAAACACTCGAGCACCTAATTCTTTGACGATGCAGTAACGAATTATAGAGCGCTGCGCGCGCGCTCCAGGGATATATTAATTAATTTCAACTTTTTGCAGCTAGCACTAAATTCGAATTGTAATATTTTCTTAAAGTACAATGTTTCAGGAGTATTTTGGGATCAAAAACACGCGAGCACCCAATTTTTTGACGATGCAGTAACGAACTTTAGAGCGCGGAGCGCGCGCTCCATGAGTTAATTAATTGATTTCAACCCTTTGCAGCTAGCACTAAATTTGAATCGTGATATTTTCTTAAAGTACAATGTTTCAGAATTATTTTGGAACCAAAAACACTGGAGCACCTAATTCTTTGACGATGCAGTAACGAATTATAGAGCGCTGCGCGCGCGCTCCATGAGTTAATTAATTGATTTCAACCCTTTGCAGTTATATAGCACTAAATTCGAATCGTGATATTTTCTTAAAGTACAATGTCTCTGGATTATTTTGGGACCAAAAACACGCGAGCACCTAATTTTTTGACGATGCAGTAACGAATTATAAAGCGGTGCGCGCGCGCTCCATGAGTTAATTAATTGATTTCAACCCTTTGCAGCTAGCACTAAATTTGAATCGTGATATTTTCTTAAAGTACAATGTTTCAGGATTATTTTGGGACCAAAAACACCCGAGCACCTAATTCTTTGACGATGCAGTAACGAATTATAAAGCGCTGCGCGCGGGCTCCATGAGTTAATTAATTGATTTCAACCCTTTGCAGCTAGCACTAAATTCGAATCGTGATATTTTCTTAAAGTACAATGTCTCTGGATTATTTTGGGACCAAAAACACGCGAGCACCTAATTTTTTGACGATGCAGTAACGAATTATAGAGCGCTGCGCGCGCGCTCCATGAGTTAATTAATTGATTTCAACCCTTTGCAGCTATATAGCACTAAATTCGAATCGTGATATTTTCCTCAAGTACAATGTCTCTGGATTATTTTGGGACCAAAAACACGCGAGCGCCTAATTTCTTGACGATGCAGTAACGAATTATAGAGCGCTGCGCGCGCGCTCCAGGGATATATTAATTAATTTCAACTCTTTGCAGCTAGCACTAAATTTGAATTGTAATATTTTCTTAAAGTAATGATACAATGTCTCTGGATTATTTGGGACCAAAGACACTCGAGCACCTAATTCTTTGACGATGCAGTAACGAACTTTAGAGCGCGGCGCGCGCGTTCCATGAGTTAATTAATTGATTTCAACCCTTTGCAGTTAGCACTAAATTCGAATCGTGATATTTTCTTAAAGTACAATGTCTCTGTATTATTTTGGGACCAAAAACGCGCGAGCACCCAATTTTTTGACGATGCAGTAACGAACTTTAGAGCGCGGAGCGCGCGCTCCATGAGTTAATTAATTGATTTCAACCCTTTGCAGTTAGCACTAAATTCGAATCGTGATATTTTCTTAAAGTACAATGTTTCAGGATTATTTTGGGACCAAAAACACTCGAGCACCTAATTCTTTGACGATGCAGTAACGAACTTTGGAGCGCGTCGCGCGCGCTCCATGAGTTAATTTATTGATTTCAACCCTTTGCAGCTAGCACTAAATTGGAATCGTGATATTTTCTTAAAGTACAATGTCTCTGGATTATTTTGGGACCAAAAACACGCGAGCACCTAATTTTTTGACGATGCAGTAACGAATTATAGAGCGCTGCGCGCGCGCTCCATGAGTTAATTAATTGATTTCAACCCTTTGCAGCTATATAGCACTAAATTCGAATCGTGATATTTTCTTAAAGTACAATGTCTCTGGATTATTTTGGGACCAAAAACACGCGAGCGCCTAATTTCTTGACGATGCAGTAACGAATTATAAAGCGCTGCGCGCGCGCTCCAGGGATGTATTAATTAATTTCAACTTTTTGCAGCTAGCACTAAATTTGAATCGTGATATTTTCTTAAAGTACAATGTTTCAGGATTATTTTGGGACCAAAAACACTCGAGCACCTAATTCTTTGACGATGCAGTAACGAACTTTAGAGCGCGGCGCGCCCGCTCCATGAGTTAATTAATTAATTTCAACCCTTTGCAGCTAGCACTAAATTCAAATCATGATCTTTTCTTAAAGTACAATGTCTCTGGATTATTTTGGGACCAAAAACACGCGAGCACCTAATTTTTTGACGATGCAGTAACGAATTATAGAGCGCTGCGCGCGCGCTCCATGAGTTAATTAATTGATTTCAACCCTTTGCAGCTATATAGCACTAAATTCGAATCGTGATATTTTCTTAAAGTACAATGTCTCTGGATTATTTTGGGACCAAAAACACGCGAGCGCCTAATTTCTTGACGATGCAGTAACGAATTATAGAGCGCTGCGCGCGCGCTCCAGGGATATATTAATTAATTTCAACTCCCCTGGTAGAAATTGCCTTGCCAGCGCCACGACACTTGTCAGCGCCATGCAAGTTTGCCACGCTACAGCCTTATCCTAAAAACTAGAAAGAGCCATATCAGGGCCATGTTCGCGCCTAATATGGCATTTACATAAAATTGAACGGGCGCAGGTCTGGATTTGACTGAGTTTCTAATGCGATCCACACTTGCGCCACATTAGGTGCTGTCGAGATTCTTCTCTTTGGCTTCTAGATCAACTTCTTAATTGTTTTAGAAATTATTAACGCATGGTACGTTAAAATTGAGACAGGATTGTTTTATCTTTCACCTGCCGCGGCCGGGGTCCTTCGGCTGGCAGGGCTCTACTAATTTATCTGGCAATAAATAATAATAAATAATAATAAATAATAATAATAATAAATAATAATAAATAATAATAATAAATAATAATAAATAATAATAAATAAATGGTAAATAAATAATTTGGTTCGGCAATAAATAATAAATTAAATTTATATAAATAATTTATAAATAAAATATATAAATAAAAACAATGTTAAATAATTATTACTCTTTTTAAACTGAATGTTTTCTTAAGATGATTTTTGAAAAATTATATATTTGCGCTGATTATGACATATGTAGACTATATATAACACTTAAATCAAATTAAGAAGTAGCCGACCACGTAAGGCAGTTGACTCACGATCCAGAGGTCCCGAGTTCGATCCCACCAAGGTAAGTGTTTTTTTCAAATACGAGAAAATATTTATAATCATAGACTGCATCTTAAAAAACAAATTTAGTTATAAAATAGTAATAAAATTTCAAAAAAAAAATAATTTTTTTTTATTGTAGGTGAATATCATATAATACCGCTGCCATGTTAGCGCCATGCCAGCGCCATGCCAGCACCCACGTCAGATCTGTGGCGCTAGCGGGCAAAACGTGACGTTTCGCGGATGGCGCTTACCAGCGTGCCATGCCAGCTCCTGAAATGGCAGTGTGGCACGCTGGTCAGTGCCATGCAAGCGCCCAGTCAAAATTTCTACCAGGGTCTTTGCAGCTAGCACTAAATTTGAATTGTAATATTTTCTTAAAGTAATGATACAATGTCTCTGGATTATTTTGGGACCAAAAACACTCGAGCACCTAATTCTTTGACGATGCAGTAACGAACTTTAGAGCGCGGCGCGCGCGTTCCATGAGTTAATTAATTGATTTCAACCCTTTGCAGTTAGCACTAAATTCGAATCGTGATATTTTCTTAAAGTACAATGTCTCTGTATTATTTTGGGACCAAAAACGCGCAAGCACCCAATTTTTTGACGATGCAGTAACGAACTTTAGAGCGCGGAGCGCGCGCTCCATGAGTTAATTAATTGATTTCAACCCTTTGCAGTTAGCACTAAATTCGAATCGTGATATTTTCTTAAAGTACAATGTTTCAGGATTATTTTGGGACCAAAAACACTCGAGCACCTAATTCTTTGACGATGCAGTAACGAACTTTGGAGCGCGTCGCGCGCGCTCCATGAGTTAATTTATTGATTTCAACCCTTTGCAGCTAGCACTAAATTGGAATCGTGATATTTTCTTAAAGTACAATGTCTCTGGATTATTTTGGGACCAAAAACACGCGAGCACCTAATTTTTTGACGATGCAGTAACGAATTATAGAGCGCTGCGCGCGCGCTCCATGAGTTAATTAATTGATTTCAACCCTTTGCAGCTATATAGCACTAAATTCGAATCGTGATATTTTCTCAAAGTACAATGTCTCTGGATTATTTTGGGACCAAAAACACGCGAGCACCTAATTTCTTGACGATGCATTGCAGTAACGAATTATAGAGCGCTGCGCGCGCGCTCCAGGAATGTATTAATTAATTTCAACGCTATACAACTAGCGAGTGTTTTTGGTCCCAAAATAATCCAGAGACATTGTACTTTAAGAAAATATCACGATTCGAATTTAGTGCTAGCTGCAAAGGGTTGAAATCAATTAATTAACTCACGGAGCGCGCGCGCACCGCTTTATAATTCGTTACTGCATCGTCAAAAAATTAGGTGCTCGCGTGTTTTTGGTCCCAAAATAATCCAGAGACATTGTACTTTAAGAAAATATTACGATTCGATTTTAGTGCTAGCTGCAAAGGGTTGAAATCAATTAATTAACTCATGGAGCCCGCGCGCAGCGCTTTATAATTCGTTACTGCATCGTCAAAGAATTAGGTGCTCGGGTGTTTTTGGTCCCAAAATAATCCTGAAACATTGTACTTTAAGAAAATATCACGATTCGAATTTAGTGCTACCCGTGTGGAAATTGCGTTAGGGCTTTGATAAGGCCCCTGTTAATTTTCCCTAACTTTGTTTGGGCCCTAATGTGGAAGCCCAATAAGAACCCTTTAAGGCCGGTCACGCTTTTTCACTGAGGGCCCTTAGAGGCTAAATAATCAGGGCCTTGATAATTGCCTTATGAAATCCCTTATATTCCTCTAATCACCTGACAAAAAAAAATTATTTATTTCGAAATTTTATTATTATTTTTTAACTATATTTGTTTCTTAAGATGCAGTCTATGATTATAAATATTTTCTCGTATTTGAAAAAAACACTTACCTTGGTGGGATCGAACTCGGGACCTCTGGATCGTGAGCCAACTACCTTACGTGGTAGACCACTTCTTAATTTAATGTAAGTGTTATATTTAGTCTACATATGTTATAACCAGCGCAAATATATAATTTTTCAAAAATTATCTTAAAAAACAAATTCAGTTTAAAAAGAGTAATAAAATAATAATGTTATATTTAAATGTTTTAAAAAATTTTTTTTAAGTATGAAGAATTAAAATTGTTTTACGTTGATCGAAATAACCTTGAAGAGTTTTCAATTTATTTACGCCCTGATGTTTCTTTCCTATCGAAATCCCGACTAGGTTTTAAATTAAATATAATCTCTATTTTAACCCTATTCACTCCAACGTTTTTTCCGCCCCTTTAATCCTCCAACCATGCACTTTCGAGTCCCACGTGTTTTTTATAATGTTAATAGCTTTGAAAAATTCCTCAAAAATTATTATATCTTTGTACCTTCGACTAAAAATTAATGTAAATAACATTTGGAAATAATTTATTTAAATATTTTTTTACAACATTTATATGTTGACAAACACACATTACGATTCGTTTTATTTAAAAAATCATTTTTCCGGCGTGGGGGGGATTATCCCACGATAATATGTTTTTCACAAAAAAACGACTGTTAGAAACTCGTGAGACACGAAAGGGCATGGTTGGAGTGAATAGGGTTAATAATCGCTACCTTGATCAAGTCCCATCAAGGCCCTTATTGGGTTTCCTTATTCAGGCCACACATTAATTGAGCTACCCAAAACTGATATCGCCCTACTGGGACCTAGCCTGGCAATAATGTGGAAATCCTTATTAGGGAACCCACGTTTAAGCCCTTAAAGGCCCCGAAGTTTATTAAGGTTGCCTTAACAATTTTCCACACGGGTAGCTGCAAAGGGTTGAAATCAATTAATTAACTCATGGAGCGCGCGCGCACCGCTTTATAATTCGTTACTGCGTCGTCAAAAAATTAGGTGCTCGCGTGTTTTTGGTCCCAAAATAATCCAGAGACATTGTACTTTAAGAAAATATCACGATTCGAATTTAGTGCTAACTGCAAAGGGTTGAAATCAATTAATTAACTCATGGAGCGCGCGCGCCGCGCTCTAAAGTTCGTTACTGCATCGTCAAAAAATGAGGTGCTCGTGTTTTTGGTCCCAAAATAATCCAGAGACATTGTACTTTAAGAAAATATCACGATTCGAATTTAGTGCTAACTGCAAAAGGTTGAAATCAATTAATTAACTCATGGAACGCGCGCGCCGCGCTCTAAAGTTCGTTACTGCATCGTCAAAGAATTTGGTGCTCGAGTGTTTTTGGTCCCAAAATAATCCAGAGACATTGTATCATTACTTTAAGAAAATATTACAATTCGAATTTAGTGCTAGCTGCAAAGAGTTGAAATTAATTAATATATCTCTGGAGCGCGCGCGCAGCGCTCTATAATTCGTTACTGCATCGTCAAAGAATCAGGTGCTCGAGTGTTTTTGGTCCCAAAATAATGCAGAGACATTGTACTTTAAGAAAATATCACGATTCGAATTTAGTGCTAACTACAAAAGGTTGAAATCAATTAATTAACTCATGGAACGCGCGCGCCGCGCTCTAAAGTTCGTTACTGCATCGTCAAAGAATTTGGTGCTCGAGTGTTTTTGGTCCCAAAATAATCCAGAGACATTGTATCATTACTTTAAGAAAATATTACAATTCGAATTTAGTGCTAGCTGCAAAGAGTTGAAATTAATTAATATATCTCTGGAGCGCGCGCGCAGCGCTCTATAATTCGTTACTGCATCGTCAAAGAATTAGGTGCTCGAGTGTTTTTGGTCCCAAAATAATGCAGAGACATTGTACTTTAAGAAAATATCACGATTTGAATTTAGTGCTAGCTGCAAAGGATTGAAATCAATTAATTTATCCCTTGAGCGCGCGCTCCATTGATTAATTAATTAATTTCAACACTATGCAGCTAGCACTAAATTCGAATCGTGATATTCTTTTAAAGTGCAATGTCTGAGAATTATTTTAATATTATATAATCTTGCGAGCAACTAATTCGTAGACGATCAGGTGACGGAACTTAGTGCTCAGCGCCAACGGCTGGTCTAAGTTAATTATCGTAATTGTTTTACTGTTAGCAATAAACTCAGATTTGGGAAATATATGTTTTCGATCATTTTAGTAACGAATATATTTATGCAGCAAATTTTTTAAGTGTTTGTGTCGACCGCGACGATACTGTGTTCATTATATAGTGGTATATTTAAATAAATGTTATAATCTATCAATATTTTATCGTTATTTTAGAGCACTTAATTAGCACTTAATTTAGCACTTAATTATAGTGTACTTGTCTTGTCTATAGGACCATTTTCTGATATGGGGGTGTCCAGCTTTATGGCAAGCTGGACCCCCCCATTTTTTACGCGATTTCCTGCTAAACGGTTCGAGCACCAAAATTCGGACTAGGGCATTTAATTAGCACCTAAATAGCACTAAATTTTTTACCTAGTAAAAACTTGATTTGCGCTGGTGGGGGGTCCAGCTTAATAGAGGTGAAACCAGGAGCATGCGCAGTAAAGCAGATTCCCGCCAGACCCGAGTTCAGCCAGTTTGAGGTTAGAAATAGTATAATTTTTCCACGGAAATATCGGGCTATGCAATGGCAATCGCCGTTTGTTCGCGCGACTGCTATTCCGCGATGCGTGGAAAGTGCACGGAGACGCGCGAAATCCATCTTGCTGAACAAGATGGAAAAGTGGCGGATTATTGCAGCGGATAATATGTCTGGACGTTGCAAACGCTGATGACGCGACGCCGAGAAACGACCGACCGATGAAAGATTCCGCGAGGAATTTTTTCGAACGGGAAGGGAAAGGAGACGGCTCGGCACGATTTTCCCGCACGAGCGATGATTCCGCTCGTTTCGCTGCGCGACAATTCACGAGGCACGTGTCGCCGACGAGATATCTCGCGTGTCGTTGATTACCGATTTTCCGTAGCCTCGAGAAACACCGTGTTTATTTTCATTTCCGCGCTCCAGATACCGCGTACAGTTAACATCCGACACGAATGATCGTATCGTACGTATGTAAAATAATATCTGAGATTAATAGCAACGATTTGACTTATGTGCCAGGCACGTCTGCAAGGTGAATTGTTTCGAGATTGTCACGATTGTCTAGACGTTCATTATTCATACCGATTATTCGGTATGAATAATGAACATCCAGACACATTGTTTCATAATACCTACTATTATACGTTCATAATATATTTACGCGTGAAATTTGCATATCACCTCTTACAGATACCTTATATTGGCTTATATGTATATTGATCAATTGAGAAATGTACGCATAGACATCAGAGCTACTTTCTAAATGATTTTTTGTTTTGTTCACAAAGCTAATGCATTCTTCAGTAGTTTGAGAAAAATACATCGACCTTTTAGTTCCTTTTAAAAAGGATATGTAAGATAAATTTAGTAATTATCGAGCGGCTTAGTTAAGCCGAAATATGATAGAATTTTAATAATAGCTATATATAGGCCCCAATTAAATTTATAATGGGCTCAATCGATAGCTCGGTGTCCTATTGCATAAGAAAAATATCTCCCGTTTTACTCTTCATGCAGCATGAACAAAGATAACGCAAAGTCCGCGAAACTCTAAAAATGTAAATAGGAAACGTCGCCGACTTGTACGGAACGTCTCGGATCCTCGCGGAAGATATTTACGCGCAGACAGGTCGACCGTTCTTGTGACTATCGACGAATACGGCTGAGAACCGTATCCAAGATGTACCAGTCTATTTAGTAATTGGTACACGAAAGTGGTATTCTATTCTCTCTCTCTCTTCTTCTCTCTACCTCTACTATCCATCATCGAACCTTTCATCGCTCCCTCTCGCTTCACGTATTTATTTATCAAATTTCATCGACGTGAACATACACTCTGCCATCGTGATTATAGAATTCTAGAATCGTGAAAGAACACAGTATTAATTAGGCACGTAACATTACACACGTACAAAGTAAGAGAATACGACGAGATTATAGATTTTATAGTGAATAATGTTCGTTCTCCCGTATAATGAACGAGTATCTGCATTGCTTCGTAAAGATAATTGCGCCTAAACGTGCATTTTATTTACGGTAAATGTGCGTTTAATCGCGCGATCTACTTTAAAATAAATGTTCGAAAAATAATAACACATTTAATTAATAGAAAAAGCAAAGATAGAGACAAGCCCGGAGCCAATTACATGTATTGAAATAAATAATCGTAGAATAATCGTTTGGACGTTGCTCACAGAATAATTTTTTATTTATTTATTTTTCATTAAGTTCTTATTAATTTTAATAAATATATTTTTATTTTGTTAATTAGCCTTTAGTTATTTATGTGAAACCATTTATATAAATCTAAAGTGGCAAATAGAAAAAAATACTGTTTATTCGACTTTGATAGATTTCAATAATCGTATAATTAATATGCAATTAAGGGACTATTAACTGTGTATATATATCCCTAATATTAAGTTTCAAAGTTACTTGCGGAAACAACATTCTATTCGTAATATTCGTGTTTTATTATTACGAGAAGTCTATTTGCCCCGATCGTCTATAATCTTCGTTGAATGATTAAAATTTTCTTGTTCCTCTTATCTCCCTCTCTTATTCCCACATCGGATTTAGTTATGTTATTGCCGGAGGCTGCTCCGTTTGTCCATTTGCACAACTAATCACCGTTTT
Organism: Temnothorax ravouxi; assembly: GCA_030770255.1. NCBI lineage: Eukaryota > Metazoa > Arthropoda > Insecta > Hymenoptera > Formicidae > Temnothorax > Temnothorax ravouxi. The sequence goes on from JASTWP010001093.1 coordinate 85,691, forward strand.
CGTGCTATTGCGTCCGAGAAGTAATAATGAGAATTCCTCTCACAGTCGCGCGCGGCGCGGGTGGAACGCGCCCGAGATCGCATTGTTGTTGTCCGTAACGCATATGATGCATCCTCTAACCGTTCTACTTTTCTCGTTTTTATTTTGCATACACCTTGTCTTTTCACCTTTTCCTTGAACCGTGCAAAACGGTGAAATTTCACCGAACCAGAAAGGATGATACAAAGTTCCTTTTTTTTCGGTTCTCACGACGATTCTTGTTTTCTGACGTCGCTCGTGATTTCTCCATTCAACCTTTCGTCGCACCCGACGTAGAAAGTATTCGCAAGTTTGTCGTTTAATTGCGCTATTCAGCCCATCCCTGTTATCCTGTTGTCTCTCCGACCGATTCGAGACGCCGCCGCTTTTCTCATCGGTTGAAGAAACAAGGAAATCAAACGAACTTTACGATATCGCGGCATCGCAAGATAGAAAACGTTTGCTATACGGTTAATGATTTTACTCGATCATTTGTGCCTTAACCGTGAAAATATTTCACGGCTTTTTATATAGCATTTTTTCAGTAGTAGGGGAAAATCAATTTCGAGTTTTTTAATTATGGATCTTCATTAGATTGTATGAAAGACGACATGGTGGCATCTTGTATATAATATCGAGTATTGGCATTCTGTAATATATTGAACTATTTAATAGAAATATAGTTGCTCTCGCTTCGGCTTCTAATTATACTTCTAACATAAAAGAGAAATGTGTATTTTATTCACAGGTTGTTATACGATTGTCACATAACTTTATATAAATTGTTGTATTTACACATATTCACTAACAATAAGTATCAGGTTTGTTAATTATAATATGTAAAATTATTACAAAAAATCTAAAAATTCTACAAATTGTTTATATAAACATATCGCAATACTTATTTAGGAAAATTTTACATGAAATACTTAGATATAAAATAAAGCAGTATTATCTTTTACTCTACAGTTTTTATATAAATAATATAATAAATAGAAATCTCGTGAGTAAGAACTGCGGATGCCATTTCGCACCTTAAGAATCGCAGTTATCTGTTAAGTCATCCTGCAAAGAGCATTGCTTTCTCAAGGAATATCTTCCAGATACTCTCGCGGCATATCCTGAAAATGTCGGACGCCCCACCTGCGCTTCATATTCACTTGTTTACCCTCGACGATCGGACAATTTGACTGCAAAGCTATTCGCATTCCTTCCAGTCACGATTATCTGGCCACGAAATATCAAAGGATTATCGTCTATCACGAAACATAAATCAATTCTGACACCAATGTTTTGCATAACAATTACTTTACACGGTTGAAAATAAAAACCGCGCATTGCATCACTATTACTTTTGAGTGCTAAGAAAATATCGGTTAAAATATCTCTAAATTAATACATGTAAAAAATAATTAATACATGTTTTTAAAGTAGATATACGGGAGGGTGTTGCGATTATTAGAATAGAATATGTAAATATGTGTGCATAAAAAATAACCAATATCTATATATTACATATGTATCTATTAAATAAATATATATGTATATATATATATTTATATATATATATATATATTTAGTTATTATATATATAACGTTTTGAAAATAAATATTGAGAATTTTTCGAGGGTGTTGTGGTTGTGACCGAGTCGTTTATGGTTAAAGACAATATGCCGCGAAATGGTCGTTGCAACGACAGCCTTGATCTAATTCTTCTCACGTCACGTCAGGTCGCGTCTGCAGTTCGCCGTTTTCCCTGCATTGCGCAGACATTTGCTCGTATTTTTAATACATATACATTTCGAGAGATTTTCGGAATATGCGGTCTTTCTGATCGATTTTAACAATGTTACGATTTAAAAAAAATAACTTCTCGAATGCTTTTCAGAATTTTCTACTGCCAATTTGTGGTTCTATATCTTTAATTTTAGCAATAATTATATGTATCTAACTCTGTAGATTCTATATTTCTCTATAAATTTTTTATTTTTTAAAATATTGAACGTTTGTTCAGTATTTACGGGATCATGATGTTTTAACGCGTGAACTTATAAGTGCTTATCAGATCATATATGCTCTGATATATGTATAAATTAAATAAATATATATATTAAAAGCATCAATAACTCCGTGTGCACATTGATTCCACATATCCACATGGAAATCATGTAGAAAATTCTGTATCATTTATTAACTCGTTGCGGTCCAAGCTATTTCTCGCAAATGAGTAAAGATGAAGTATTTTACCCCCAATTTCATCTGATGAATCCACATATCCAAGTGGAAATCCTATAGAAAACCTTAACATCATTTATTAATCATCGTTGCGGTCCAAGCCATTTCTCGTAAATGAGCGAAGATCAATTATTTCACCTCCAATTTCATTTAATCTAACATGGATAACAAAAATTGGGGGGGGGTTTATGGAAATCCCAAAAATACAACTAACAATATAATTAACTGTTTATAATCGCGTACAAATTTAAATATTTGAAAAATTTAGGATTTTCTCAAAATAGCATAGCAGCATATGCATATATAGCATAAGCCTGGGGTATCCGATTATTCCGATTCTTTAATTCAATCGCAAAAGAAAACATATGCGCAAATTCTGCTCTCACAGAAAAGTTGTGAGTATGACTTTTAGCCAATCAACTTGTAGATTTTTCATAAGAACAGAATTTGCTTACACGTTTATCTTGCGAACGAATTCAAGAATCAAGTCTTTAGACCAATGAGCATCTATAAGCATAAGGCCTGTTCATTTAGCTGAGTTTCTTGCACAGTTCATCTTTTCTCTTTTTCTTTCTTCAACGTGTGTTAAGAAAAAGAGGAAAGCTGAACCGTGCAAGAAGTTCATCTAAAACGAACAGGCTTATAAAAGTCTAGTCAAGGCTTTTAGCTAGATGCTGGATTGGTCCAAACGGTCTTATGCTATGCCATTTTGTGTAAGAAGGCTCTTATGCAATAGGCCACCGCAACGCATCTGTCGAGTTGAACCCATCATAGAACCGCAAAGTGTTAATTTCATATTTCTATCGAACATTATCGAAGCGCGCAACGCGCAATGCGCGTCCCGAGCGTGACGTCCGCATCTTATCGCTCAGCTTATCGAGGATTGTCGCATCGAACGACCAACGAGGAGAGCGACTTCCTCGTTATCGAGCTTCCCTCGCTCGCTCGCTCGTTACCTCCCCGGCGCGGCGCGGCGCAGCGCGTTCAACGCACTCTGCACTCGCGCGAGCAGAAGCGGTCCGGCCATCCTGCCAATCACGTGGCACGTTGACGCGGCCAACTTCAAAACGAGCGTTCGCCGGTCGGTCGACCGCCTCGCGCGGCTCGCGACGCTCGCGACTCGTGCCACGCTGCGCGCAGCTCAGTTCGGACAGTTCAGTCAGTTACGCTCCTGCAGCCATAACGTTCGTGTCATTCTACGTCGCGTTATCCGCCGCGCGCTCGTCACCCGCTCACGACCGCTATCGCGAGGTTTAAAGCGCGCGGCGGTCGTGAATCTCTGTGCGTGTGAAGACGTTCGACGCGCGACCGAAGAGTGCCGCTTTTTTTTTCGGTCCACGGTACGTACATACGTACGTCGAGCATGCGCCAGAACCGCGAGCTGGGCAGTCGCCGCCCGTGTCCGAATTCTGCGAGATTTTTTCTCGGCGGTGGATAGAACGTAGCTCCTTTTCGCGTACAATGAGGTCGCGTCTCGGTAACCTTTGTTCCGCACTCGTATCGTTGACGTCGCGACTAAGATATCCCGGGGCGAACGACAGTCGGATTCCCCAGGTCGGAGCAAAGCTCGATCGGCTACCCGGCACGCCTAGGTTAGGTCGCTGCGGAAGCAGCAGGAACGCAGGAAGTTGGTCGCGAACGGATCGAACCCGCGCTCTTCTCTCCTTTCCCGCGTCGCCGCCCGTATGTGTCTCGAAACGAATTATCGCTCTCGCGGTGCTCGCGATAATCGACAGCGCGAGGCAAAAAAATTGTCGCCAAGTGCCGATGAGCCTCGTCAGCCTCGTCTGCCGTATGGTGATCGTGCGCGTGAGAAGAGAGAAACGAGTAAACGCGTGTGCGAGTAACTCTAATAGTCTGTTTTTTCATAAGATTCTCTAAGTTATTGCAGATTCTATTCGTAATATAATTTACGAGGTTTTATTCCTGATGGAATTGACTATGAATTTATCATCAGACTTTCATGCGCTTTTCAAATCGTCACTCTGCGCGATACGTTTTTTTTAACGATAATCGTAGGTATATCGGGTATCACAGTTATCGAAATTAATCGATAGACAGTTTTACGTAGAAAGCGAGTATTTTTATGAATTTAAAAAAAAATTCTTTTTATTTAAAAGAAATCTAAATCATATATTTATTTCTGCATGCGTTACAATCTGCTAGGGACGAGTCACACTGATTGCAGGATAACGACCTTTGCTGTCGACTGCTGAAAATAGGGAAAAGACGACGCGAAGTGGGGGGAAAGCCGACGCTTTCCCACTTAAACGCTGCGCGGATGCAGTTCTCCATGAAGTAAGGTCCTATTTCTGTCCCGTCTCTCTCGCGTGGCCTTGAAAGTCTCGGGGGATGATCTAACCCTCTGTACAACTCGTTCCTTCCGAGGGAACTGCGTCGGATTCGTTGCGCGGAGACTCGCCGGCTCAAAAACGTAATTTTCGATTATTTTCTTTTTTTTTCTTTTTTTTTTACTTTTTCTCGAGAGACGGTGGCGGTTATTAATAGAACGCGATTGATCCACTCGCGCAAATAAGCAGCCCCGTTAGATGTTAGATAGCATTCTCGCACCAGCGATCACGGCGAAAAATTAAGCATTCTTATACCGTTACGCAAGAAATTAGTTTTTTTTCTCTCCCTACTTCTTGCCGGTCGCAATGCGTAATTAACGTTGCATATGCATTAATTCGCAATTAACATCGATATCGCTCGTGTTCGATGCCGCGAACGGGCGAACCGGTCGAGCCTTCCGGGTCCCTCCAATCCCGATCGATTTTTAATCTTTCCGATTTAATCTGAATCCAAATACTATTGAATATAGCGCTCGCGTTTAAATAGAAATTTATTTGACGCGTTCATGTAAAGATCGATGTCGCTAAATATTTTTTTAAATTTTGACTGTCAATCTGCGGACGTGAACGTGTTCTGAAAATTGTATTAAGGTCGAAACGATCGCGTTGTTTGACAAACGTAAAATAAATTGATTGAAAGGATCTTAACGCGAATCGAATATAATTTTCTTCAAAACGCAATGTTAAATCAATCGAAGTGCTTCATATTTACTTTCAGACTTTAATATCGAGTGTCAATTCGCGCGGACGTGAATGTTTTAAAAATTGTGTTAAGATTGAAACGATCATGTTATTTGATAAACGAAAGGTAAATCAAAAGGAGCGAAATCAATTGCGTTCTATTGATAAACGTAAGATAAATAAAAACATATAAGATAAATCGAAAAAGCCTTAACGTA